>OU898278.1:125352086-125477086 GCA_918026665.1 Diabrotica balteata
TTTATTTATTACTCTTCTCCCAAAGAATATCTTCCGAGAAGTAGGGTAGGATGGATACTTAATGCCTCTCTGTTAGCAGTTTAGGATCTTTTCTTTTCGCTCTACCCTTTTTCAAAGATGGACACCTTGTTTGAAGCGGTTTTTTTCCATTTAGATGGTACTCTTACTTTGTTTGGCAGCATTGAATTCATTAGGAAAAGATTGTTCGTTGTAAGTGCGACAATTTTCAGGAGTGGAACCTCCTAGCTTTAAGGTAACTCCGGCAGCTTTTATTAGCCAAAAAAATGGTCCTGGAGTCGCCCGTTTTTCATTTTAATTAACGCAGTTACGGACCTTCCGTATATTATATTATTAATTGTTAACTATTTGTTTGTCTCTCCATACTGTATATTTCCTCTTCATCTTCCATAGATTCCAATCTTGACTTTTGGAGTAAATTTTTATGGTTATTTTTTTCCACTTTTTGTATAGTGAATTAACATTGCTTAAGCAGTTTATGGTTGTTTTTTCTCTTTAGACATAGTAAATAGTTCTCCAATGCTGTTCCGTAGTCCTGAGAAAAAAGCTATGTTAAATTTTCAGACTAGCCAAATCCTACGAGACTTACAATACATGGGCGTGCAGGTATTTACAAGTGCTATACGTGTTTTTTAATTAAGTATATATGAGTCCAACGTATTAGATAGAGAAATATATTTCATTACAGACATTGTCATGAATGTTTTGTTATTTTATAATGAATATTATGAAAGTTTACAATTTGAATCGCGTTTGAATTACAGACAATCATCATGTACAATAGTTTAGCACATGGATTGTAACAAAAAACTAGACAATTATGAGTTTAACAACATAATACAACGAAAACCTTGAGTAAAATAGTACGAGATTTTATTTATTACTTACTAAAACCATAATATACTTAATGTCTATTGGAGCAAAAATGTTTTTAATTCTCAATAAAACACATCACGCATCACGTGGATAAATCTATTAGTTTCTTCTTCGCATTAAATCGCGCGACTGTGCACACTACACACACTACAATAAACCTGGGAAGATCAAAAAATGCCATACCTAGTGAATGACGACAGGAGCTTCCCTAATTACCAATCAAGTTTACCACTGCTTCCCTCTCCTCCCAACCGCAGATGTACAGCAAATTGGGATGCTTTAACTTGTCATTTATGTATTTTAAGATGCCCATGTGAAAAAACTCAGCATCCGAGAGGCATTTCTGTAGTAGTAGGTTTGGCGTTAATACCACTTTTTATCTTATTTACTGTTTTATTTATGCGAATCTTCTATAAAGAATGCTTCTTTTTCAAATGTATATATATATATATATATATATATATATAATATATATATATATATATATATATAAATATATATATATATATAATATATATATATATATATATAATATGTTATTTATAGAAAACGAGTGTTTGTAACTATAATTTTGTGGCTTCTGCGCATCCCAAATCGCCATACTTCTTATCGCCCAGGTCGTCCTCATGAAGACTCTATTTTCCATCTTCTATACTGAATATTAGGAATCCATTTCTTTCTGGCCTTCCCCTTATTATTTCTCTGTTTAGGTCTCCAGATTCAACCTTTCGTTGGTATCCTTTCTTCGTTCATCCGTCACAGTGTCCATACCATTTTTATTGGTTTTTTTCGGCTATCGGATTCCATTAATTGTGTTCTATACTTTCATTTCTCTCTCTTATGTTTTCATTTCTTATGTGGTCAAACAAAGTTAACCCGGAACATCTTCTCCAGTACATCATTTCCGTTGAGAGGAGTTTTTGTGACATATTCTTGTTAAAGACCACACTTTGGACACATACGTCTAGCACGGCCTGAATCATAGCCTGATATATATTTTTCTTTGTTTTCTTAGTTAAAGTTTTATTCCACGGGATCGGATGTAGTGTTTTTATCATGTTTTTTCCTTTTCCTATTTTCTTGTTATATCTTTGTCGTCTCCCGTCTTTCGCTTAGTGTAACTCGAGATATTCGTACTGATCAACGTTTTTTTAATTAATCCGCTTTCTGTTTCCATTCTTGACCGATGTCCACCTATATTCATGTATTGTTCTTTTCGGTATTAACCTCTAATCCCATTTTTTTGAATTCGTCTATTAGTTTGTTTATCATGTACGTCATATCTTGTAGGATCCTCGGCAAGTAACCTACCTGGTCGTCTGCGAAGAGGATTGTGTATATAGGAGTTTCATTTACCATATGCCCATTGGGCTGCATTTTCTCATCCATAATTTTAAAGCATTACAGATATATTTTAAATAGGTTGGTGGAGAGGCAAGAGCCCTGTTTGACACCCTTTGTTTGGTGAAACCCTTGGAAATTTGTTTCCAACTTAATATAAGCTTGGTTATCTTGTATAGGCTTTTCACGGCATTATATATATTGCATTTATACCTGCGTTTCCAATGTTGTCCATAGCATGCTGCAGTGGGTACGGAGTCAAACGCTTTACGGAGATCTATAAAAGTGCATGAATTCTAGTCCTCTTGCTAATCTCTTTTCCGTTAGATGTTTGAGAGTAAAATACATTGTCGACACAAGATCTCCCTGGTCGGAATCCACTTTGTTCTTCGATCTCCTGTGGCTTCTTTTTTATTCTGGCTTCAGCAACTCTTTCATACAGTTTGCCAGTGGATGAGTAATGCTGATACCTTGGTAATTACTGCAGTCATTCCTGTTTCCTTTTTGTAGATGGAGTTTAAGTACGGGACTTTGTCCAATCTCTCTGGCGATACTTTCTGCTTGTCAGGCACTTGTTTAAACATTTTACAAAGCAATTCCAAATGTTATTAGCAGTGGCATCGTTTGAGAAATAATCGCCATAGGTAAATCACCCGGGCCAGGAGCTTTTATTAGTTTTCCCTTTTTTGTAATGCTTTTTTTACCTACGGTCACTGTTGATATCTGCGCATTGTCATGCCACATACAAGACAAATTACTTAAGTTCTAGTCTGCTGTCAATATTTTGCTCAAGTACCTACATGTTCTTTTCCCCAATTACCTATACCTAATAGTATATATATATTATATATATATATTATATATATTATTAGGTATAAATATATATATATTATATACTTTAATTTCCTGTCGTTACTTCCGATATTGCACTATGAAAAAAGTTAGGCAAGTCTGAGAATTTAAAGTTGTATTATTTTTGAACCAGTTATGTTTGACTTATACCCATATCAACTCTATTTGAATAAGATCGTGTTTCCGGCTATCTACACAGTACACATGTTTTTTTTTTAATTTTGTTTATGAATGTTGACAATATTTAATAATTATGCCTTTCACAGTATTATTGGTCAAGTTTTAGTTACCTTAAAAATTAACAACGTTTCAATGTGATTATTTCTTCTAAACACTACCTTTAACAATCCATATGTAGACTACCCGATATAATTAACTGCGGATTCGTCGACACCGTACAGTTGGTCGATCTGGATCAGTTAAATATCCTAAAATAAATGTCACATTTCTAATCATGGCACATTTTTTATGTCTTTTTAGCAAGTCCGGAATATCTTAATTTTCTTATATCAACAAGTATAACATGGTTTTCGTGGATAAAATAAATCGGACGAGATCTAATTTGATAATTTTACACAGTGGACCCCAGAATATGTGTCTTTTAACATTGTGGCGCTTTATCCAAGTCAAATCACTATCGCTTATAATTTGTATGGCCAAAACTATTTCTAATTATAATAAACGAACCACTGCAAATTAATGTACCTTTCTTATTTAGCATCTATACACTGCTCTCTTCGTGCATTACGACAAAGCAAACTAGCATGCTAAAGTCAGGGTTTAGAGTAACCGGGTAATGAGCCCAATCTATTAGCTGGGATCAATAACGCAAAATAGATAGCTAAAGCTAAGATAGTCTCATTCCGCTTTAGCTTCCCAGTTTTCAAATATTCAGTTATATAGAATTATTATACGAGACCAAAAAGTTCTGCCACGACACTAAATACTCCTTTCATATGCAAAATTCCAACAAAACAAATTATCGAGGTTAAACACGCACGTGTTTTTCCGACGATATTCGCCTTTCTCTCATTCGCCAAGATAATTCATAAATACAATTTATCGTCTTTAACGCCTTTCATGCCCAAATTCCCTAGTGATTTTTTTTTGTGTAATATTTTAGTCACGAGGAAACTTTCTATGGTACTTTAAATAGTAAAAATGGTATTAAAAAATCATACATTCAGTATCTAAGAACCAAATAGGCAATCCTGGCAACTCTAGTCGCCACAGTGATAAATGCAGGGTGTCAATATAAGAAATATATAAAAAACATTAGTATTTATAGTATTGTCTTATTATAACTGCTGTCATAACATCATATTTATACGTGTGAAACACATAAAAACAGTTTGTCAGCGTGGAAGAGCAGAGACACAATTAATAATACAAAGAATAGGAGATGTACATATGCACAGATCTTACAACGACGATACACTTGGACGCACCTTTCTCTGAATAATTATGTACCAGTGTGGTTTTTCCTTCATTCTGAGTTTCTCTTGAAGTACAGGTGAACAATTCATGACGTTTTGACTCAATGTAATTTTGGAAGGTACCAAATGATTTAAAAGGTACACCTCGTGCAATTGGCGTACCTAAAGTTTCAACAATGATATGTCCATAACCAAGTCGCCGATATAAAACACTTATTACACATGAGCGACATCTAGCAGCCTATGAAAAAAAGTGCGACACCATTTTTTTGATCTAATTCGGCACCGAGTAAAGAAGCCACGAATTGATCCATTAAATCAAACGCCTCCTAACATGTTTGCTGTTGTACCGTTCAATGAGGTAACCGGCATAATCGATTGTGATTCTTTTTCTTTTCTGCACGAGAATCTCAATTAGCCTTTTTCCATCGGATTAGACTATGTCACAATAGGTAAGCATTGTGGACAACTTTATTATCATTCCAGCCGAACTACAAAAGATCACCATACGAAGTAATTAGCCAAGTCACCTCATTTGTTATTTTTTACTACATACGCTACTTTATTTCTGGAAGTATTCATTGTGCGCATTATCGAGGAAAATTTATTTCTCACAAATAAGATTTTTCTGTAACATTACCGATAAACATAAAAATTTGCGTCAAAAAACGCACTGTTTTTTCATTTACGTTAGTTACAAAAAAGCGAGCGTATAAACCATCCTTAGAATCAAATATGGTTCAATTTAAACTTTAAAGCTTATTTTAGGCTAAACATTTTCAAGGGAATTAAATGAAAATTTTCAGACCTTTACTAAAAGTAAAAAAATTATAAAAAGTAACCAATGTGAACTCCTAGTCAAATTTGTGGCATACATGAAAGATTTGTGTCCCCCTGGAACAATTTTTTGAATGACGTGACTTTATTCAAAAACTTATGTCCTCTATTACGGGAAGCTAATGAAATTTTAAACATTGTTTAAACTTTAAATAATTGGCTTCACTTATTTTCCCAGAGTTCTATACCTACTACATCTATTTCCACAATTAACAATACTTATAAACTGCTACGAAAGGAATCTGTAGAGTGGCTACTTCTAGAGGTTATAAATGTCGTGCTTAGATGGCGGTGCGAAATTGAACTCATAGGCTAAGCAATTCTTGGAATAATTTTTTTTGGGAATGTTTTGTTCATTAATTTCTATTCGAGGAATATCTTTTGAATTATATTTATTTCAAACCAATAATTCAAAAATTAAATGTATTAAAACAATTGAATTTATTTATACAGTATGTACAAAAATTAACGCAACACGTTACAATATTTTTGATAGGTTTATAAAAAAGTTGTAAAAATGATATCAGTATGTATTTTTCTGTGTGACTTGTTTAGATAAAACATAATGAAGTTTCTAAATACTAAAAAATGTGTTTAAATTATTAACAATCTACTTGAAAACTTAAATATTTTGGGGAACATATTCTTCTTCTTCTTTGAGTACCGTGCCCAAGTTTTAGGCGTGAGTGGCTTCCATGACGATTTGTCGATATCGTTTTCGATCTTGCGCGGCTTGTAATAACTCATCTGTTGATAAGCCAGATCATTGAGGAAGGTTTCGGAGCGATGAGTATTTCTTTCTACCAATTCCTCTTTTTCCGTCGATTTTTCCGTTGAGTATCAACTGCATTATCCTGTATATGCTTCCTTTTATTACCTATATTCCCCAGATATTTCTCTTTTTTATCATCCGTAACATATTCCGGACTAAAATATGATTTAAAATGTATATTGGTTTCAATGATAAATACATAACAGTAATGTTAAACCGAAACAAGTGTAGATAGGTGAAACAAGTAGTTA
This sequence comes from Diabrotica balteata, assembly GCA_918026665.1. Classification (NCBI taxonomy): domain Eukaryota; kingdom Metazoa; phylum Arthropoda; class Insecta; order Coleoptera; family Chrysomelidae; genus Diabrotica; species Diabrotica balteata. The sequence goes on from OU898278.1 coordinate 125,358,470, forward strand.
TTATCCAGCACAAAAAGCGATTATTGTCCCGTTTATTTGTGTAAAATCATAATATAAGTAACGTAACCATTATAAAGGACAATGAGAGATCTACCGTGAGATCTACGGCTCACAAAAAACACATAGGCAGTACTGATGTACCTAATCTCATATATTTTATATACTCTTAAATTCTACAGTGAAATCATTATTCATTCTTATTTACTATACACATGTGGATTTTATCAAACCATTAGGGCTAATACGCAAGGCTGATTGCTTCTAGATTTTTCACACACCCAGCATAACTTCATTCGTTCTCTATCTTATTGATGAAATCCTGTATATTGTTTAGTGCATCGTTTTTTTTGACATTGTTGCGGAAAATATGGAAAAAACTTTCCGGGCCGATGGCCATCTGCTTCAAGGTATTTCATCTTATCGCTGCTGTTTATTTTTCCCTTTCGAATTTACTTTTCCTGTTCTTTTTCTAAGTCTTGCATATTTCGTCCGTTAGAGAGATATCTTAAGCATTAATCTATAATTCTCGTTGCAGTAGTTAACTATAAAATACATGATGACTTTGAAATGAAACTATGGCTTCCTACAAAGTGTAATAACTAATATACTAAAAGATTTTATAGCAATCTAGTCTTCTTTTACTTTCTAAAGTGGTCAAGTATAATGTATTACTGACATTTTTAATATGCCATAAAGCAAATAACAATAAAAGCTAAGATATCTAGCTCTTTTCTAGTTAAGGAGACGACTATTTATTTATCAAGATGGAGGCCGCTCAGCCGTCACAAATATAAAAGATGAACGGTGGCATACTCCAAGCTCTCCGTAAGAAGACTCAATGACTCAGTAAAACAACCTGGAGGAGAGACCATCCATACGAATGACAATAATGATCTGCAAAGATAACAAAAAATTGGGATACCAGTACCGCACAAGACAAGCTCCTCTGGTATACAAACAGGGAGGCTATGTCTTGCAGTGAACTTACAACGGGCTGATGATAAAGATTGAATTAGATGATACTCAAAGATGAAAATAAAGATGATTAAGGCTAACATTAAAACTATTACAAGAATATAATATAAACTCAACAGTTATTCCGGGTTTGAACCGTCATCGGTTATCAGTGCGGATCCGAGCTTCGACAATCCATCTGATTGTGTTCTTCAGAGACGTTCGAGGTCTTAGTCTCGGGACCCCAGCACGACCTACACAGCGATCGCTAACCAAAGCATAACCTGCTACAGCAACAGAGGAAGGTTCATTTGTACCCATCACTGGTGACTATTTTGAGTGGAGTTTGACAACGGCGCGGGTTAGCGTGGGATTGTGCGCGGATGGGCGAGCGGGGTTCATACAATATATCTGATTGTTAGGATTGTTGATTGACAGTAGGTGGAATGGAACTATCTTATGACAAGCGCGATTGACAGTAAAATCATAAATAAAGTGTACACGAACAATATATTGAACCAAAGTGCCATATTCAAATTGATGGTTCAACCACAAATGTGGGGATCTGGAGAGAGTTAAACAGGGAGGTGTGGTTATCCCACATATGTATAACTATATCTGAAGAAATTTTCCAAACACGCTGCTCAATAATATCGAACGGGAGTGCACCGTTATAACGGAGAAATTAATAATAACTTTAAGATATGCAAGACGACACTGTGATCATAGCAACGAGTATAGAGGATCTACAACATCTTTTCGAAAATCATGAGTCTATAAAATAGTGGCCAGAGATTGATTACTACATGTAACCAAAAGAAACGAAGAGTTACCATGCTGATTACAAAAAAAAAGGCCAAAAAAATAATACATCACCTATAGACAATAAATGTAACGTGCATAGACATGTAGAAAAATAATCAGTATTTGGGAACTTTGATCAATGAAACCAATGACTTCATACTGTAGAAATAGAACAGGCCGGAATAGAGATTGCCAGATCCGGCATTTATACTAATTGCAGCCCCATCCAAACGCGTGCAAAAATCTAAATTGTGTGAGATCAGGAGCTACGAATCCATTCGCTGTTATATATTTTCAAAATTATTATATGGAGCTGAGACTTGACATTAACAAAATGTAATTTAAAAAGAATCGTGAGGCCTTTCGAACTCTAGTTATACCGCATATATTGAAAAATATCAGGACTGATAGACATTAACAAATAAGAAGTACTGGAGAGGGTTGTAAAGTAGAACGGAACTAATCACTTCCACTAAACAAACCAGAAAACTGGATTAGCCGTAGGGCCACGTGATGAGGGGTACCAAAATATGACATTTTGAGACTGATAAAGCAGGAAAGATTCGCAGTGAAGAAGATTCTGTTGATCGAAGGCAGAACTCATTGGATAAAGAATCTACGTGATTGGCACAATTGCAGATCTATTGCTATGATTTCAGAGCAGCAAGTTCTAAAATAAAAATAGCCGTTATATTGCAACCTCTCGTAGGCGAGCGGAACTCTAAGAAGAAGAGTGAATGACTAAATCGAATCGAGAAATTGCAGAACAGAAATGAATGTTTATAAATAATATTTGGATCTAAGATTTGTTTGCGGCCCTAAATAAGACCATGGAGATTCTTTCACAAGGAATTCAATAAACGCCATATTGTTTCAATTGTGATAGTGTCTGTGATTGATCGGAAAACAGATAAAAGGTTTTTTTTGGGGGGGTAAATATTGTTTTTACATTCAAAACTAAAACAGTTTCAAGCCATTCCCATTTTATATCCTCAATTTGCGGAAATCTTTGTTCAGTTAATTTTTATCATAACATTTGCCGAGCAGAAAACTATCAATTTCGTTTTCTTTATTTATCTTTATTTATTCTGTCTTTCCCAACAGACGTATTATAAACTTTTAGCTTAGGAAGCCTATCATATTATGCACAACCACGATCTACAGTAATATCTAGACTTCGGCAAATATGCAAATAAAAAATGTAAAAATATGCGCATAAATATGCACGTGTTTACCCGAAAATATGCAAATATTTTACAAAATATGCATACAAATAAATAAAAAAATCGTAAAATAGTAACAATTTTATTTAAAAAAAAAGTGTACATAACTAAATATTTCCTACTATTCATTAAGATTTACATTTATTTTAAGTAACTACATCATTTTTAAGTATGAATAAACTTATTTAGAATTATGGTAACAATAAATGACCAAGTGGTGTTCAAAATTTTCTAACAAAAACTTGTGGCTTCTGTCTGAGTACATATATTTATATATGGAAAAACTTCGTTCAACATCAACTGATGTAACGGGAGCATTTTTCAAACTAACCAAAACATTTGGTTCTAAATTAATTGTTTCCGAAATATTTCCAGCTAGAACACTGACTACTTCAGAAGAATATGGTAACCTTTATTTTTTTTCCATAGTAAGCTTCAAATTTTTTTAAAATATCTTTTCCAATATTACCTCTAACGTTCCGACAACATGACGCAAATTCTTTTATTAATGCTGTACTTTCGAACAATGACAGTTTTGGTGATTCTAACTGAGTAATTGTTTTTTGAACAAAACTAAAATTTGATTTTATAAATGAAAGTTCTTGTTGAAGCAAGTTACTCTGAAAAGTTTGTTTAGAATCCAAAAGAGATTGGGAACTTTCATCTGTTAACGTATCAATTATGTTCTTTATTTTAACAAAATGATCTGCATAAAAATTAGCTGCTTCTAACCATGTTCCCCATCGCGTTAAAATAGGTTGTGGTGGAAGAGGAATGTTAGGTAGCATTTCTTTATAAAGTTGAATTCTTATAGGAGATTTAAGAAATACTTTTTTGACACTGGATATCATGGTATTTACAAGAGGAAACTTTTTTCGTATTTCCTCTGCAACTCTGTTTAATCCATGCGCTACACAAGTAACATGTATTAAATCTGGAAAAATATTTTTAAATTTTGTCCTGCTTTCACCATATAAGGAGCAGCATCCGATAAAATAAGCAGTAATTTATTAGAAGGAATAGTTGTCGGAAGAAAAAAAGTTGCTAATGTTTCTTGTATAAAACGCGAAATTGTTAAAGCATTTGTTTTCTCAAGTTGCTGGCATGAAATAAGATGAGATTTTGGTAAGGTATCTTCTTTAAGAACACCAATCAATAAATGAGCAATATACTTTCCTGAGGAATCAGTGGTTTCGTCTACAGATATGTAAAAATAATTATCTGCAATTTCTTCCTTAATATTAATTAACACCGACGAGTATAGCCCGTTCACATTATTTCTTCTTAGAGACCGATCACTTGGAACATTAAGTTTGCAATATTTTTTTAGAAACGAACTAAAATTTACATTTGCTAATTTTGAAAGCGGTATGTTTGCAGACACTAATGCGCGACACAAGTCTTCATTAAAAGTTTCTTGCTCATCTAATTTTTTTGAAGTAGATTGGAAACATTTAGCCATTGAAGTTTGATGTTTTCCTCCTATTTTTCCTTTTTTTTGCAATGTGTGAAGCAGTTCTCACATGTTGGTCTATCTGAAATTTCTTCTCACATGCTATCTATAAATAAAAATAAAAACCTTTATTTTAACCCAACCTTTAAAATATAAAAATATACAAGGTGTTTTTGGTTAATCAAATAACTGGTTTGGAAAAAAAAACACTCGCTAAGTGTTTTAAATGCAGTATTAATCCACAAATTAGTTTTTGTTACTAACCATTAGTACATCATATAACTTATTTTAAAATTCAACAAAAGTTTTTTTTTTGTTAATTCAATTACAATAAAAATAATTGTGTTTTAGAATAGCTGACTTCATAAAAAAAGTAAAGGTGAAAAATTTTTCTAAATACACACCATTGTATTGTACCATGGACAATTTTTTCTCACTAAAGGAAGCTATTTTTCATTTAAAAACAACCTACGAGTACTAAATTTCAAGTAAATACGTTTATTGGTTTTAAAGTTATTGTTGTTATTAACTAAAAGAATTTAATTTTTTTTTAATTTTAACACCCTGTATCTCGAAAAGTAAATAAGTTTGACCCCTCATTAACTATATCGTTTTGTTCAATTTTTCGAGAAGTATCTACAGTCAAACGTTGTAAGTGTCATTTGGAAACACCCTGTATGTATGAAATATTAGATATTTAATAGAAAATATTAGATACTTACAATTTTGCCACAGACTGAACAGTAGATTTTTCCCATATCCATAGACAGCTCTTTATAAGGTTTAATCCAAGTTGAAGCACTGGTTGTTTTAGGCATTATAAAATCACAATCTTCCTTTTTGTTACGCACAACGAGTGTTTACGCTTTGAATATCAAAACAAAAATGATTTACAAATCTGAGCATCAAATTAGAAATGTTTAGGTACCTAATTCAATAAACTGGGAGATTTTGGAAAATCCCTAAATTAGGAACAAAACTATTAGCCGTTTACCTGCTGTTAAGATACAATAAATTGTAGATAGATTTGGGGATTAGATCATAAAATGCAAATGAGCGAACCCTTAGCGATTATCCAATAACTGAATGCCTCAGTGACCGAGACTTTCTAAGAATGTTGAGGGCTACTTAAATTGATCTTCTTTGAAATTGTAAATGTTTTGTACCTGTAGAGATTACGTACTTAGATCATTTCTTGATTAAAATGACTACAAAATTTTATACAAGAATTGAAATAAATTGGTATGTTTTAAAAATTTTCAAATACAGTATAAAAATCTGAACTTTTATGCACTTTATGCAAACTTTTATACAAATATGCCAAAATATGAAATATTTGCATAAAATATGCACAATATGCAAAATATGCAATATGCATATTTGCCGAAGTCTAGTATAACAATTAATGAATGTTTTTCGTTTCTTATGACGCGATCCGGGGTTTATTAGTATAAGATCCTTAAGTCCTTTACTTCAATATAACTGTGTCTTCTTTTAAAATTGAGAATAACCGGGTCCAGATATTCAATTTTTATATACATAATTTGTTTATAAACCTTTTCTAAATGGATTGTTTACAGATGAGGTTGTCTCGCTCAGATTGATTACAAAACTTTTTTAAAATACGAAAACTGACTGTAAAAACAAATTGATAAGCCATATAAAGACAGACCTAAAATTATGTTTATCTTTTCTTTTTGAGTTCATTACCCTGTCCAATATCGTGAACATTGTGCTTTTCGCGATCAACTTTGCGCATAATAACTTTGTTTACGGTACTTAAAAAATATTAGAGGTTTCTTTTGTTTCGAAGATTTTTATGGTAGGAGTTTTCCTTTGTTCTGGGTTTTTTCCTACGATCTTGAAACTGTATTATGAGTTGTAATAGTTACAGCTTTTTTTGTTGTCTCATACATTTCAAAATATTTTTAACTTTCGATTTTTATTGTTTTTGTTATCTATCTGCTCTTTTTTAGGTTAATTAATACTATCTAATAATGAATTTTCTAAGTTTATTGAACGGCAGCTCTTTCTTAACGTCGTATTTTATATCAAATGTTCGATGTTTTTAGACTCTTTCTAACTTTTTTCATACGCTCTGTCGTTATTGGGTAACTCTGTTTTGCTAATCACCATAATTTTGCTTAGTACCATAAGTTTTATTTTGAAGTATTACGTTTAGCTCATATTTACCTCTTTTTCTCACTGTTTATCGCTAGATCGTTGAAATTTCTTTTTCATTGAATGGCAATCAGTTCCGTTGTTTTCTTCGTTTCTGGGGATTGTGCTTAAAATACTTGCTTGCTCACTCGACGTCAATTTTCCTATGCTTCCGTCGTTTCTGACCAATTCGTTTTCTTTAAATTTTTGTTAGAATAGGGAGTTGTGGTCACAATTCTCTATTGTTTTAAGATCCTATCAGTTGTCTCAGTTGACCTGTTAAAGGCCTTTTTCGAGGTCGTTAAAACACATACATACCGTTTTTTTTATATTTCTACATCTTTGAACCATGACCTAGAAAATGATTAATTTTCTCTTTTTTCCAAGATTGTTTCTAAAATATACTTATTTCCTTAGGTTGTACTTCCATTTTGTCGTAAATTCTCGAGTGCAATAGTCTTAACAACATTTTTAGCTTATGGCTCATTAGAGTGATATCGCGATGATCGCTATATTGTTTAGCGTTTATATTTTTTGTATCACAACAAATGTTGACAGGGGCCAGTCTGTTGGTGTATGCCCTATTGGTGTATGTATATGCAGTAGTTTGATTATTTCGCATGGAAATTTCATCTAAATAGGTTGCTTTTTCGTCTTTTGATAGTATAGTTATTTTCATTTGATCGAGTGTTATATTTGGACCAGCCGATATATTTTCGATTTGAATTTCTATTATTTGTCATCAAACAGTTGCTCAATATATTCCTTCCACCTCTCCAGTTTGTCTTATTCATTGACTATAATATTTACTTGTTTATCAAGTAAACTACTTGCAGTTGACCTACTTACATTTCGAGATATTTGCTGCTGTAACATTTTTCTTTTGCATCTCAGATTTTTTTTATCATTTCTTATTAAATTTTTGGAATTCTTCAGTGTTTTTATTTTTCTGTTTTTTCTGTTGTCCATTAATCTCAAAATTTCATCAGGCATCCACTGTTGTTTTGCCTTTATTATTAGTTTCATACTTTTTGCTGTTTCTTGCATGATGGTGTTGATCTGATTCCAATGGTCTTCGACGTTATGTGTCTCTTCCGATTTTTTGGAACTCTTTTCTTTCTCGTGAATAATGTCTTGACTATTATCTCAGATACAGTTAGTGTTTATTCGGTTAGTCGGTTGTTGGCATTAGAATTGGCGTTAGTTGACAAAGAGCTGTATGTCAATGATTAATAAGGTTTGATCTGAGGGGACATCTGCTCCAGGTAATGTTTTAGGATATCTTTATTGAATTTGGGTATCTTTAAGTAATTGCCTTCTCTTTAGTGTCTGCTAGTTGCTTTTAAGTGTATTAAACGATACTTGGGTAATTTAAAGAATGTATTTGTGACACATACATTGTTCTCTATGCAGAATTATTTATCAATGTTTACCTACAATGTTTTCTTGTCTACTTTTTCATACTTTGGCATTGAATTCCTTTATTAATATAATAATGTCTTTATTTTCAGATGACTTATTACCCTCTTTATATCATAACATAATTTCTCTGTGTCGTCTTTGTTACTGCTGGCTTGTGGTCACATAAACTGGGACCAGATTAATACCTACTGAGTTTGAGTTTAATTGCGTCATGTGGCTCTGCCACAAATGTAATTTACAGATTTAGTACAACTTCTTTATGTACAATGAATGCCACTTGGTGCTACATTTACCAGTCCTCGGCTAGCGCATCTCGCTCTGATAAATTAATCCTTATCATTTCACATATGGTGTTTTGTGTCTTACCGGGCTCGTAGAGAATTCTCAAATTCCATGTGCCCCTTCTCATGTCTGATTTTATTCTTATTTATTTTCTATTGTCATAGAGATTTTTGCCGGATCTTGATGTCCAAGGACCATTATCAGTATACCTTTTCATATCATATATCAGTGCCATTATAAATGAAGTAGAGAATTATAATGGGGTGATTTCGCGTTGCCTTTCCCATCGCAGCACCATAACCATTTAAACTGCTCCAGTTATGGTTGTGATAGCCAGCAATCCAGGATTATTTCCTCTGCGCCTTGAGCTGGTACTAAGGATTGCTGTTGCCCCTCATCAGGAAGGAATAAAAAAAGTCATTAGATTTTGGAAGGATAAGCATGGTAACCCTCTTTTTTCATTAAGAAGTTAAGAGTAAACATGCTCGCTTCCCTGAAGAAACCTACTCTCTACTCAGAACGTTCGAAAATTGGTTTACCTGCTTACACAGGTATTTTGTGAGGTATAGTTTAACGGGCAGTAAGACATACATAAGCAAACTCGTCATGTCAACGTGCAAAGAGAACTGTTCGAAATTACTGAACAATTTTAACGGGAAATTGGTGTAACGACAATGTTACAGATCACAGGACAGAAATCGACGAAAATTTAATTTCGTTAAAAAAAAGTAAGTGGGGAAAATATCCCGAAGCTCTGACTAAGTATAATCAAGAGAAACTAAGAAAGACAATAGGAGAATCGTTAAGAAAGTATTGCGAAGAGATAGAACTGACTGCAGAAATATCAAGTCTCTAAACTCTCAAAGACTCGTGATATAAGTATTCTATAGCTCCAAAAGAAGTCAGGTGAATAATTTTCACTTTCCTGTTTACCAGTAACGATCCGTGAGTATGGAAATAGGTATAAAGAGCAGACACAGAAATATAGTTTATTTTAAATTAGTAAAATTAAAGACAGACAGTTTTCTTTACTCATTTAAATTATATGTAATATTTACTAATGCAGTAGCCAAAATTAAATAACAAAGCAATTTTTAAGCAATTTTAAACTAAAATTTACATTATTTTAATCGATGTGATATATTTATTATGTTTAAGCATAAATTTAAATACTTTTACTACAAATTCTTAATTGACTTGTTATCTCTGATGATATTATATGTTAATTACTGCTTTAAAATATTTCGGTAGTTATCAAGCCAAAAATTCAATAGTGTCGTTTAAAACAGATTATCATACAATTTGTGAAGTTTTATTTACTTGTTTCGTTATTTGTTTAAGTAAGTACCTATTATTTTTGCAGAGGTTTACCTGCTTGCTACACTATCTACCACATGGGACAACATAATATTATACATTTTTTGGATCATTTAACAAGTCATGATTATGTGTTCCTATATTCATATGAAGGATTAACCTAATTTATACATATTTATACAATAATATAATAGAGTTTTATATTAAATAACTGAACGACATTTTTAATCACATCAGCTTTACTACTATTGTTCTTCTAACTATGGAAGAAGACGTTTTTTTGCTTCTCCTCTTCTACTCTTAAGGAATCTTAACCTTGGAAGATCACACGTCTTTTAGACCGTACACTTGGGTATCAGATACGCAATGATTTTTGTGAAGAAATAAAAAAAATATTTCATGATTTCCCGAGAGTATTTAATCACTATAGAATACACAAGAATAATCAAACCAATCATTTTATTTTCTTTCTCTTAATTGTCATCATCATCTTTGACTCTACAACTCTGGGTGGTCTTGGCATTTTCAAGAATTAGTCTCCATTCCCCCTATCTTTCGCCCTAACTTTCCAATTTCTGACCCCTAGATTCCTCAAGTCATCCTCGACTTGAGTTTTGAATCTAGATCTTGGCCTGCTTCTCTTCCTGGTTAGGTTAGGTTAGGTTAGGACTTAAGTTTTGAATCTAGATCTTGGCCTGCTTCTCTTCCTGGTTCCTACTGGCTCTTGATAGAGTATCTGCCTTTGAGGTCTCCAGCGTCCATTCTTTCAAGGTGTCCTAGCCACCTTAGTCTATTAATTTTAATGACCGGACGATGTTGCATTTTTCCTGCGCCATATCCCGCTTTCTTGTACTCCTCCGTATATGTGTCTAAGTATTCTTCTTTCATAATGCGGCCTAACAGTTTCTTCGTCGCTTTTTATCATAGTCTATGTCTCTGATGCGTATGTCAGGCCAGTTTAATAAATTGTTTTATAATATATCGTCGATGACCTGGTAATATCTCGTATGTGACTGAACCTAAAACTTTTCAGGAGAGACAAAAAACTTTATATTAAAAAATTTTAATACATTGCAATTGTTTGTTTGTGTTTTATGATCTGCGTCAAAGTGTATATATTTACTTCTTATGAAAAAAGTTAATATTTAATTGAAATTTAGTTTGTTAAACTACATGGCTACAAGTAATGTTACTCATTGGAAGATACTGATTTTTATTTAATGTGAACTTAGCTTAGAGTTGTTGGTTATTAAAATTAAGCATAAATGCCCTTTTATCCAAATAAAATTAAATAACTCATTGAAATTAAACAATTAATTTAATTAAACAGTTTTATTCATGGTAATATAAAACACTTATTATTCTAAAACACACATATTAAAACTTCGAAAAACAATGAACAAAATAATTGCCTAAGCAGGCAATTATTGAAATATTTTTGCTTTATTTCTTTTAGGCAGTTTTTATTTATATGGTCCCAACTGGATCGTATTTGATACATTTTTATATCAGTAATGGTTGGGTCATACCTATATCGCTTTTCTTCCTGGTCGGATTGAGGAATATCGCATCTGGTTGGAGGATGAATAGTCTTTGAAATAACATAGGGTCTAATATTTTCACTCTATATGGGCTTAGTTCCCTTCCTTGATTGAGCTGTAATGGAAGCATATCACTGGTTAAATGGATTGCCTTATTTTTAAGACTCTTTTCTTTCATACTATGTATCAAGTCACATTCCATTTAGAGAGTGACCCGGTGCAAGATATATTTTGAAACACTAACACATTATGTTTGATAGCAAAGTTTAGTAAAGCGTTGGCCATGACATTATTACAATTTTTTAAATATACCCGCATCCATCAGAATAATTAACTACTGGCGTTTTGGAATCTATCTTTAAATAATGTATGATACAGGAAACAAATGTGGATGCTTAGAGCTGGTTAGGTAATTTTCTGAAAACCATAGCACATAACATCGTGAGTTTTTAGGTTGTAAGCTGCATAAGGTACATTTTGTTCGCTTGGTAACATATGAGGCACAATTTTTTTACGGCTTGTAGGTTCATTGTTAGTGCTAGTATTTCATTCTTTTTCACTTATGGCTATATCCAAAGTTTAAGCTTCTCTGGCGTCTTCCTTTCTCTTTATATGAGCTTTATGTTCTTCTTCCGTCATATGTTTTGAAAATATCTTTGCGACCTCTAGGAGTTAAATTCTTATTTTTTTGACCAAAAACTATTTACATAAACACCATACAAATCTCACATATTGTTAAAAAAATATTCTAAATAAAATTTTTGTATTTCGCTACGACAATAGTTTGAAGGAAGTTTAGGTAAACTCTCAAAAAATTGTTCCAAGTGTTTAGGATACTAGGTTAGGCTAAGACTAACTAACTAACTTTATGGTAAAGACTAAGTATACAGAAAGTATACTTAGTTTAGACTAAGTATACTTTTCTGTATACTTAGTCTTTACCATTTTCCACCCAATAGTGATGGTTTTATAACCTATAATCTAATGTATTTGTGAACATGCTACGACATACTTGTAATTTGTGTTTTCATTCTTTTTCATGTAAGTAGTAAGTGTATGTACGTTGTCTTCTTGAAATTTCATTGATTGATTTAAATGTGGAGTTTTTAAATACATGACTTCTGCACTGTTCTGCAAATTCCTTGCAATATCTTATTTTACTCATGTACACGCAATTTTTTACTATATCTCATGTATAATTTACATTCCATCCGAAGTTTTTTGTTTCTGTATTTTCTCCATTGATTTTTATTCTGACCAAGCTTTCTCTTTCTCTTTGTAGTAACTTCTTTATCACTGGTTGTGTTCACCAGATTTCTTTCAATATTATTGTTTATACTAGTATTAAGAACTTTCTTGTACATTACTGGTATTTCTAATTTCATTAGTCTCGTCTTTGTCACTAGAAAATTCAATATGGCACAAGAGATAGCTCTCTTTTATTTTTGTTCAATTGCCAATAGTATTTGTTTTTTTTGTTAAATTATCTAACACGAGGTCATAATAATTATAGGTATCACAACTGCTGTTATTAAAAAAATGCATTTCTTTAGATCCACTTGTATAACCAAATTATTATTATCCGCATAAACAGTCTACTTCGTTAAAGTCTTTTAAGCAATCTGTTAAGTCAAAGTCATCCAGCTTCGTACAATTCTGCATTTGCTGTAAGCATTAGTTAAATAAGAGGATTGGAGAAGACTCCTCAATGCTGAATTGGTGACTCTGTTATGGAACTGAAAACATAGTGAGACATTACCAAGGCAACCCGAATATGATGGGCAGGTCACATGGGTCATCCAGAGAATGACAGAGTGTTTAAAGACAGTGTTTTTTGAAAGACCAGATGGTAGAAGATCAGTAAGCCGACCGAGAAAAGATGGAAGGGTGATGTTGAAGCCGATTTATCTAGAATTGGGGTACAACAATGGGAAATAGAAGCGCAAGATCATAGAGGATGGAGGGCGATAGTAGATGCGGCGAAGACCCACCCCGAGTTGTAAAGCCAGTGAAGAAGTGAAAAGAAGAAGTAAGCATAGTAATAGTATGATTGTCTTCAGGCAGAGGTTCGTCTAATATCATAACCATAGGCGTATTTTCTATATTTAGTTGCTTTTATTTACAACTTAGTTTTCGTTAGCCATTGCAAGCATACGCAAAGTTCTCTTCGACATAATTACTATAAAATTATTGAGATACACAAATCCTATCAGTTATTCGGTATTTGTTGCCTACTTGCAAATTCTCCTATCTGAAAGAAATTATAAAAACTAGATTTTCGTCTATGTTTATCGTTTTAGTTTAGAATCTTATTACTTTAGATTTTATAATCACATAATATTACTATTAATATGTACATAATATTGTGTGAAACTTACCAGAAACATTGTATTTCGTTGAAAAACAACTCACAGTCTACTAGCATTCAATACCCTATGATTACAGCATACAAACTGACAAGATAGGACATGTTGCATATAGTTTACTGCGTGAATTTAGATAGGAGAAATTACAAGTAGCGTTTTTATATATTTAGACATTTTTCTCGTTCATAGGACTTGTACGGACGAATCTTTGGTGTAGGCAGATTCCGAATTCATCGATAACTCATTTTTATAAAAAAATGCAGATAGGAGAAATTGCCAGGTCACCGACGATATTTTATATTATCATAATTTAACTACAAAATGGTATTTCTAACAAAAAGGTAACATCTTTTGATTAAAAAATTCATATTCATTCTTAGCCGAGTATTTCAATTTACTCCATTTGTTGAACACATTCACAACGCAGTTTTGCTATATGATCTTGTAACGAAATATTTTGCTTACCTAAGGATCCTAGTTTACTGAAAGAAAGAAAAAATTCTTCTTTCCTAAGATCAAAAATACAGACAAGGTTTTAGGAGACTTTTCTAAATTACAAACACAAAATGGATCAGACAAACAAATCAAACGTTTATTTTTGTCTCAAACAAACAGTTTTCAAAAATACAGATTACACAAGAAGCATACTATATACATAATATAAATTAACAAAATATACGTGTTATTTGTTTACAAAAGAGATTGCTACAAAAAATTTGAAATGGTTCCTAGGTTATAATATGGCCAAATTAGATTATCAAAAATTTATGAATATCCTTTTTATGAAAATGCTGTAGAATTTAACCTTATATATGAAATATCTTTTCTACATAATAATTTAAATAAAAATTGTTTTACAACAACAATGGATTAGAGCAAAATGTTCATATGTCAACATAACGTTTTAAGACAGAATAAAATATGACATTTTTTAGCTACGACTATAACATAATAAAAACTTTAATTATTACAAATTAACTTTTGTTACCTTAATTCACAAACTTTGAACTTAACTTTGAAACAAAACTTGCTAAATCCTTGGGATTGAGCTGCGAGGACAAATTCTCAAACTGGAACACAGGGAACCATTTCCATACTCAGAAACGAAGATCTGACGTAAATGAGTTCGGTGGATAAATCAAGCTGACGAACAAAACTGGTGGGACATCCTGTATAATCTTTAAAAATTTTCATTAGTCTTCGGTACACTGTATAATTCTTCCTCAAATTTTCCCCAACATTACACATCGTCTAAGTGCTATCTTGACTCTACATCGTTTAGTTGATCAGGCTTTGACCTGTTGCGTTTAGATTTTACAAATTCAAACGCCAAATAAATCCCCCTTCACGTCTTGGTTTCAGGCGCCAGGAAACCTAAAGAAACAATATCTCCCTTGATATTCGTTGTTAACAACCTCGAACCGACAACAAAACATCTTTTTTTCAACCGGAATATTAGGAGACTTTGGGAAAAAGTTATGGGATATGAAAGTATATATAGACAAAAAAATATTTCCTGCGTTATTACGCATTTAAGACTCTCAACTTAAAACTTTTCGTAAAAGACAAACACAGATTTCTTGGTATAAACAATCAGGGGCGTACTACAAAAATTTAAACAGAATCTATATTATTATATAGATATTAAATATGAAAATTTACAACGCTACAAACAAATATTTTTTAACATTATCAGTTCAACGCGAATTCTTTCAGTCATGAGTTTCACAAAACTCAATTCGTCGGTCTGCATCATCATAGCCTAGTTCTTGAAGAATTTATGTTTGGACGGGTGAAACACCTATGTTATCCTCAACACCTTTCTAACCGACTCATGTGAATGTCCTGTCATTGCGGATACTTGACGTGTTGATGTAGTAGATGGGCTATATTACAAAATTTCCAAGGAGCTCAATTTGGGATGCTTCATTTAGTAATCTTGGGGCATTCCTTGTTTAGTTTACACTAATCACGTTTCTCTAAACTTTTCAACTAAATCGCGGACATACACGTGACTTATATGTTTGTTCGGATGCCTTTCATGAAATGTTTGAGCTATTCGGAAATAACACTGGTTCTTGGAGGCAAATATTTCTTTTATGTTTTAGATATAGGCTGTATTACTGTTCACAAAAACAACCAAAGAAACTTTTAACATTTACTTTAACTCAAATCAAATATTTAGTTCAACAAAAACTTCGTTAAGTTTTTCCATTTAAGCCAAAGTTTAACAATTATTTCTTCACCCTGTATAATTCTTATTTATACCATTGGATAGCATTTTTTATAGTCTTTTAAATTAGGTATAACAAGTAAGGTTTGCAATTTGAACTTTTTTGATTGTGGTGGGTGAGGCCTAGGGGGTGGATGGAGGTGAGTTCTCTTTCATGTCATTTTAGTTCCCCCTTACTATCCTAGAAACGGTTTTAAGCATTTTTCGATATTAGCTTTTGTTCGTGAGATATAGCCCATTGTATGTTTTAAAATTGACATACTGTATAGCGAAATTAGTCACATTTGATTTAATTTTTTAGGAATGAAACTTTTTAGAATTGTGTATTTTGTTCTATTTATGATTTGTGGTGCAGTAAATGGCAAGATAAATTCCGAAATGGTTCAAAATTTAAATGTGGCATCTACAAATATTAAAATATCAACTGGATGTAAAAATAGTTTAGCCATTTATATGAGCAGATTGAATGGGAGTACCTACCGAGAGGAAGATATTTGGGCTTTGCAAAGTAAGTTATTCCACTAAAATTGAAAACTACTACTCTAAAAAATTTGTAATTTTGTATTATTCAAATATTTAAAATGCAGCACTTAAAAATTTCAAGCAGAAAATAACAAAAGAGGAAGAATTATTACTTAAGGACCCAGATCCCTCTTCCAGAATAACAAGTCGAATCACTTATATGGTCATCTATGACCACCATGAGCGTATAAGATTTTATTAATTTCTTGAATATACCCAAATAGGTTAAAAGTTGGTTTACACTAATCTAGAATGCTCATTATCTTTGCCTTTAGTTCCATAAAAGGAGGGGTCGGGGCTCCTCTAATTACATTTTCCATATATGTATATCTTGGGCCATACCAATATTAATTCTGTTTACCGATATACCCTGCCTAAGCGTATCACTAGATCTTCTTTGGTATTCATGAAATTTAAAAATCAGCAATTTTTTGTATTTGGTAAAGATAATCTTGATGTCTAATATCATTTAACTATCTTAACTTATGCTTCCTTATTTTCGTATTAATTATTGGTTGCACTGCTATACTTCCCGTAATATATTCAGTCTTAATTTTATCCTTTTTTATCTCGCTTATTATCTCCATCTATATCTACAACTTTTATCATGCATTCCTCCGTAAGGCTTATTCCAAATGTCAAAATAATTACTTTTTAAAACCATTTCACAATCCGTAGTTATCATTTTATTTGTACTACTATCATCTTCTTTAGAGAAGGTCCCTTTGGGTTAACTTACTAACAGTTAACTGGATAACGAGTGCGCACAAACATTGACTACTAAGCTGGTGAGGATAACAAAGGGCCTGTGGGAGGGCGCAGATTGAAATGTAGTTGATCCCAATAAGATACTCAAGTGCCGCATATAGTCCTCGCCCTTGTCACCAAAAAAGAAAGAGACTTGGAAATTTGTTCTTCACAACCGTCAGAGGCCATAACGGCTCTATTTAGAGCCTTGCAGACGAACATCCAGCGTAGTAAGGCACTTTTAGCAGAAATCGCTGTTGTTGTGAGAATAGTCGATGTAGCTTTAATACAAGAGCCCTGGTTTACAAGGGCAAATAAGAGGTCTATGGGGCATTGGTGGCGAGCTTATATATAGCCGATTGGCACAAATACCAAAGAGTTGAGATAATTGTAAATCGACATATAAAAATACTGCCCTTGATGAATTTCTGTCTTAAAGATTTATTGCTGGTAAAGATGAAGATCATAGATAAAGGAAGTATGAAAAAGAAAAAGATGAAAATCATAGATAAAGGAAGTATGAAAAAGAAAATTCTAGGATCAGCATACCTGTTGTATAATAATTTCGAGTAACCACTTTCAAAAGTAGTTGGAACAACTGGTGAAAGACTGGTGAAAAACTGAACTGTAAATATTCATCGGTTGTGAGGCGAATACGTAACCATTTGATCTGGGACAGTACAAACGCCAATAATAAAGGTGGGTGGCTAGAACAGTTCGTTACGAAAGATGATTTAAAAATGCCTAACCTAGTAAACACACATCAGCTTTAGTACAGCAAAAGAAGGTCATTTATATAATGGTGGTAATGACTAACGTGGCTATAGCAATACTTCTACAGAACCAAAATGACCTTCTGTACAAAAAATTTTTTTTAGAAAAACTGCTTTACAAACTGAAAAAAACTCTGCATATTAGTAATATAAAAATATTGAAGTACTTCTGGAAAAGCAAGATGTGATGTTGGTTGCATTTCTCGATTCTCGATTCGACAATATCTTCTACAAAACAATCACAAGGACGATTCGTTTAAAAAAAATAGAGGAAACAATCTGCAAATGTATAGACTGCATGCTGTGGAACCTTGTGATATACGTGACGTTACCGAGAGATACAGTGTTAACACAAGTAACCAGAGGCTGTCTACAGGGAGGAGTTTTATCTCCCCCAATGTGGAATCTGGCCATGGATAGGCTAATAGCTAGACATCATGTCATGGGTTATGCCGATGACCTAGTCATCTTAAGTCCACGGTAAATTTAATGGCACGGATAGAGAGAATGCAACAGATTCTAACTCTAGTTACAGAATGGACTTTAAGTGTAGAGCTTAACGTACGCATCTAAAAGTTTAAAATATTAAAATTTACCACAAGGAGGAATTTAAAAGGAAAATTAGTAGATAAATAAAATAACCAAGAGAATGCTACGTTAATGATGGCGAGATGAGTTCACGGAAAAATATGAGGTTTATAACCAAACATGTTATATTAGTTATAAAACATGGGGGCAAAACCAACAATTATGTACGCATTAACAGTATGGAGGTTAAAGGTGCAGCAAAAGAGTGTCAGTGTAACGTACTGGTTAGATTATTAAGTAATAACAATATAAATAAAATAAGGAATACCGAATGGATCATGATTGAATATCAAATCGTACACATATATAGAAATAAAAAAAATTTTTAAGTAAATATTAGACTACGAGGGGGATGGAGAAGAAGAAACACTCGACTAAGACTGCAGAATTATACCTGGTACACAGATGGGCTTCAAACTACACAAGAATCGGTCGCGGGAATATTCGGCAATAGTTCTATCCCACTAGGAGAATATAGCTGTATTTTAGGTAAAGATGTTTGCAATCTTAGAGTGTGCAAGAAAAATTAACATCAAGGCTTTTTAACTCATAAGCCATGGGGGCACCTCATCGGCATAAGCCCTAAGATGGACTCTAGGCATGTATGGGAATGCCAAGAGAAATTAAAAAGAGGAGCAGAACATAATAGAGGCACACTGGTACGAGGTTTAGGTCACGAAAGAATATACTGTTACTATTAAAAGGCTAGAGCTGACTGTGAGAGTGCCAAAAAGCCTGCGATCGAGTATTAAATTGGATCCAATGGAAACATGACTCCTACTGGTAAAGTATAACATCAAACACATGGCATAATATATATTGGACGAATATATACTAATCATCATCATTACCCAGCCCTTTAACCCACTGCTGGACGTAGGCCTCCCTCATTATTGTCTATCGTGCTCTATCTTGAGCACTTTTCATCCAATTTCTTGACATTTTCTTGAGATCGTAAGTTCAATGAATAGGGGTCTTTCTGTACCTATTTTATCTAGCCTCGGCCTACACTCAAGCAATCTCTTGGTCTAACTTTCATCAATGATTCGGCCCAGTTCCATTTAAGTGGTGTGAATTTGGGAAAATTACATTTTTTTTTCTCTGAGCTATTTGCAGCATTTTAGAACTTGTAGCTGTAAATGTCAAAGTTTCCGCACCATAGGTCATCACAGGCAACACACATTGGTCAAATGTTTTACGTTTTAAAGACACTTGTACATCGCTTTTAAAAATGTCTTTTCAAGATTGCAACATTCTGGAAATAATTTTCTACTTACCTATGGTAATTGCATGCTTTTAGCTGACATTTTCGTGAGTGGGTATTTAGCCTTTAAACATCACGCTAGCTAGAGGTGTTGGTAAGTGTTTGTTTCAGCCGCCGTTCTGGGTTTGACGCTGTTTGCTGCCGCCCACTCTAGATCAGACCCCGCGGGTTGTGATCTTATATTATCCCTAAAATCAAGGTTTGCCAACTTCGTCATCTACACCATACCGAAAGTATTTCTTCGTCGCCTTGGTAGCTGTTCTGAACTTCATCCGTGATCCTGGACAAGGGACCCTTAGCAGGTGCTAGCTTCCCGGGTCAAGAAGCTTCTGGAATCTGCGGAGGGCAGGGATTAATTCACTATCGCCGATAGGACTATCGAATAGAATCCAAAGGACTCCAAAGGAGTTTCTACCCGCTAGCTGCTGCTAATAGGGCTGCAGTATTGCGAAATATTAATTAGGGTTCAACTCATAGATATAACAGGATTCCATACTAAGTATACGTAAATAAAAACACACCTGCATACAATCGGACTGTTGTCGGAGACTTGAACTATTGCAGAAAACCTGAAACAGTCAACCATAATTTGTATTACAAGTGGCAAACACTTTTTGGAGAAAACTAAGTGACACCAAACCTGGGATCCAGGGTTCCAGAATCCTGAAATGGGTATCATGAAGAAATAGAAGATATACGTTAGCCAATTGACTTACAAGCGGTTTATAACAGGCGGCTTCTAGGAGAAAAATCTTCATTTTTCAATAAAAATTCCAAATATTTAATTTTCTCGTATTAAGTTTTAAAAATGGAAGAAGGATGATAGACTTTTGCATGGAGAATAATTTGATTATCACCAACACATTTTTTGAACACGAAGATATACACAAGTTTACGAGAGAAGTCAGGAGCAGAAATGCAAAATCAATTCTAGATTATGTTCTCATTAATAGAAATTTAGGAAAGAGGTCACTGATATCAGAGTTAAAAGAGGCCCGGAAATCTGTAGTGACCACTATCTGGTAATGGCAAAGATAAGATTACCCCAAAAAAACCCTAAAACCACTCAATATAGAACAAAAAATAATAAAGTGAACGAGAATATCCAAAACTATAAACTAAATGATCAAAAAGTCGCGGCCATGTTCAAAAGTAAAATAGAAGAAAAACTAGCCAAATTAACTAATGCACATAGTACTGACAACTTACAGGAAATTTGGAAACAATTTAAAGAAACCATCGTGACGACAGCAAAAGAAACGTGTGGAATAAACCATGTAAACAGAAATAAGAAGCAAACACGATGGTGGGACGATGAATTAAAAGCCCAAATAAAATATAAAAAACAGAAATGGAAAATATATTTAAACAAGAGAACAGAAAGTAGTTACGAAGAATATAAACGACAAAGAAAGGTGGTGAAAGAAATGGTGCTGAAGAAGAAGAAGGAAGCCTGGGATGAGTTTGGAATGAAGATGGAGGCAGATAGCCGGGGTAACCAAAAATTGTTTTACAAGGCACTAAAGACGCTAAGAAAAGGTAAAGAAACAACGATGAAACAGGTGAAAAGTAAAGACGGCACACTGATTACCAGACCAAATGAGATTATGGAAAGATGGCGACAATACTTCAGCGAACTCCTAACACCAAGACAGCCGAAAGAAGAAACTGTAATGATAGAAGTAGAAGGAGAACATGGACAAGAAAATTATATTCAAATAGAAGAAGTTAAAGAAGCAATTAACAACACAAAGAGAGGTAAATCGGCTGGTCATGACAAAATCACTGCAGAAATGTTAAAGACAATGGGACCGAAAGGAGTTGAATTTTTAACCAAAATTATGAACATGGCTTGGAACCGATGTACAGTCCCCGAAGATTGGAGAATTGGCATAATACTACCAATCTTTAAGAAAGGAGACCCAAGTTCTTGTGAAAATTATAGAGGAATTAATCTACTTAGTATCGTCTCCAAAATATATGAAAGCATCCTAGAAAAGAAATTAAGACACATCGTTGAACCACATCTGGATGAAGTACAAAGTGGGTTTAGGAAGGGACACAGTACGCAAGACCATATATTTACGTTAAAACAAATAATTGAGAAGGCTAGAATAAAGAACACAGAAATATATATGGCTTTTCTAGATATTGAGAAAGCATTTGACAGAGTGTCCCAGGAAGCAGTCTGGAAAAGTCTGCAAAATAGAAATATTGACCATCAACTAACAGGTGCTATCAAAAGTCTGTATCAAAATAACAAGAGTTACGTACGTAAGGATAACTTGGAATCAGAGATGTTTGCAATAAACGAGGGTCTAAGACAAGGAGGTGTTATGAGCCCCACACTATTCATATTGATTATTGACGACATAATTAAGGAAACAAAAGCAAGTATACACAAAGTACATATCGGATATAGTAAACTACGACTGGTTGGTATAGCTGACTGTGCATTCGCAGATGATCTCATGTTATGCGCTTCCAACGAAAGGGACCTCCAGAAAAATATAGATACCTGGAATAATGAGCTGGCAATCAGAAACATGAAGATTAATGTTAAGAAAACCAAGGTGATGCTAATAGCGAAAACTAACCAAAATGTTAACATAGAAATTAACCAACAACTCATAGAACAAGTAGATGCATTCAAATACCTAGGGGTTACAATAGACAGAGAAGGTACCATGCAGAATGAAATAACAGAAAGAATCAGTAGTGCTTCAAAAGTGTACCATAATCTTAGTAGAGCATTCATAGGTAAACCGGAAATCAGCAGAAGAACCAAAATGACAGTTTATAAGACAGTATTCCGACTAATCTTGATATATGGAAGCGAGAGCTGGGTTTTAACAAAGCAATTAAAAAGCAAGATACAAGCCATTGATATGAAATATCTAAGACGAGTCAAAGGAATAACACGACGAGACAAAATAAGAAATGAAGATGTTAGAGAAGAACTGGGCACAGAATCAGTACTACATGCTATTGAAACACAACAAATAAAATGGTTTGGTCATTTGTGCAGAATGAGCGACAACCGACCCGTTAAGTAAGTCTGGAAGGCTAAAGTGAAAAGGTTTAAAATTAGAGGCAGACCAGAAACCTGGGATGACGAAGTAGGGCAGATTTTGAAAAGTAGGGGATTGGAATGGTCAGAAGCTCAAAATAAGGCAAAAAACAAGAAAGAATGGACAAAATTCGTGCACAGAATAGAATAAATTTAATAGAATAAATATTTTCATCGGATTTGAGATGTAATGTATATCTGTAACCTGTAATTGTGTTGTATTGTATTTACCTCACACCTTAGGGTAGAGAGGTTTTCGATTATGTATATATATATATATATATATAAATATATATATATATATATATATATAATATATATAATAATATATATTTATATATATATATATATATATATATACATAATCGAATATACATAATCGGAAGTTTTAAAATATTTGCTTCAACAGCTTGTCTCCACTATTCCAGATTTTGTTCTAAATATCTTTTAGTATTTTGAATCAGATATCCATCTATTTTACAGCTGTAATTGTTATCCTTAACTTATCGATACGTCTTTGAAAAAAAAAATACTGAACAGGTTCTCTTCCAACATATAGAAGAAGCATAACTAATCCGACTTTACAATGCAAGCGCGACTTTGCCGAAAAATCGTTAAGACAATCGGTTTTTTAAAACCAAAAATAAATTTTTTAACCTTTATGTAATGGATTATGTTCATAATATTTTTATAAATAAACTTCGATGTGACAATACAAATTCATGGCCATACTACGTAGTCTGACGAAATTGTTACAAAGGCAGGAGTTTTTTTTGGTAGCATCCTTTCATTTTAAATTTAATTCTTACAGCTCTTAAAATAAATATTGTTAAAGGTTAGAATAACAAAATCGAAGCAGAATTTTTAATCCTATTTTTGGTTCGGACACATTTTAACTTAAGTATTTTTAGTGCTGGATGCTACATCAAAGATACCTGTGGGTATCCTGTCCCTTAATTTTGGAGATATGGGTGATTTTAATGAATGTATAAAAATAGCCTCTACAAAAGACAATATTTTCGGAAAATACTGTCTGGCTCATATCGGCGTAAACGTTTCGGCTGTAAATACAAACTTATCATACTTTCAAAGTGCGGTAAGTATAATCTTTATTATTTAAGGCTTTTTTTATCGGTGCACCAAAATTTTTTCTCTGTTATTTACCGACGAAATGTCTCGAAATTTGGACATGTTATACGAAATTATGTTGCCTTTAAACTGATGGTTTTACTTTTTTTATTTTTTTGAATTTTCTGTTGAAAAATTGGATTATACTGTTTAACGTTCTATTATAACCAAACTTTTCACGCCCATCAGTTGAAAGAGTTTATTTTTTCTGTAATCGTTGATTCTTTTTTCACCTTTCTGTGTCCAGTAATAATCGAGAAAAGCGTATTCAAACTTTGAAGAAAATTGCTAAAAAATACTGAAATCTAATAGTGAAACGTGTTCCTCATCATTGTCGCTGAGCTTGATCGTTATCGCATTAGTGA
This sequence comes from Diabrotica balteata, assembly GCA_918026665.1. Taxonomy (NCBI): domain Eukaryota; kingdom Metazoa; phylum Arthropoda; class Insecta; order Coleoptera; family Chrysomelidae; genus Diabrotica; species Diabrotica balteata. The sequence goes on from OU898278.1 coordinate 125,382,682, forward strand.
CGTCAAATCTCATGAGCGTACGGTACGGTTTAGTTCGCTTGAATTAGAATCCATTTTAGTTCTTTCATTCTTGTATTTTCTTTATCAACTTGCTTAGTTTTTACAGTTTACAGTATTCTTATTTATTTTGAAAACATTGAAATTATTTAGCTTACGTGTATGTTAAGTAATATATTACTAGTTTAGTGGTATAAGTTAAAAGTTCTTTAGTTTACGCGTATTTTTAAGTATTACATTAGGTTAGTGATATAAGTTATAAGAGACAAGTTAAAAAATGAGTCCCAGTAAACGTCCTATGTCAAGGAAAAGGAGAGCAATTGCACTGCTTTAGTATTTATTATTTATATTACAACCGTTTTTAAAAGCTTTTATTTAACTTATAAGGTTTGAATAATCATTCTCCATTTCTATGCAACTTTTCTAATATGGAGATTATCAAAGAAAAAATGGACGGATTGATAAGTACATTGACTTTTAAATGTCAAATGTGGAATATTGAAAAGGAGATAGCAACATAGGATTCTGGTAACAATTCACTGAACTTGAATGGTTCTGGTTATTCAGACATACAGCAGCAGCACGCTGCATTAAATATACCTGTGATTTCCTACAGGCAGTATGCAAAACATACGGAAACAGTTGCAGATATCATCGGCCAAACACTTTGTGATTCCTTAGAAGAGGCTGGACGGGAGGAATTAGCTTTAGCCAAAGAAATTGGTGAAGTAGATTCCGACGGAAATGGGTTAATAACCGTTATAGCTGATGGTGCTTGGTCAAAAAGATCGTATAAAGTAAACTACGATGCTTCTTCAGGTGTAGTACCTGACGTTGTAAAATTTATTAAATTAGTACGCCTTTGATGGATAGGACATGTAATTAGGCGAGATGAAGATGAAACGATCAGAAAAATTTTCGACCGAAGAGGACCAGTGGGAAGACGATCCAGAGGAAGACCAAAACTTAGGTATCAAGATAACATAGAGGATGATCTAAAATCCATCGGAGTTAAAGCATGGAGAAAGTTGCCAGAGGCAGGGGCGAATGGAAGATTGTTCTGAAGAAGCCTTTGGCTCATGACGAGCTGTAATGCCACTGATATGATGAAATAACTATCCACGATTTGTGTTTTATTCATCAATTGGATACTTTTCTTATGTAACTGCAACCTATAAATATATTAAAATAATGTATATTCCATTCAGAGAACTTTTTCCTTGCAGTGCGTCGCCTCGAAATACTTGCCAGATAAATACATTTACTATTATGATGGTTTCGCAGGTACCAATTTTTTATAGATAAATAAAACTATTTTTTGTTTAATTCTTACTACGCTAATATCAGTTTTCTCTAACAAATAAATAACTTCTTGAAATAATTTTCAAGCTATAACTGCGAAATTGTTTATTTGTTTGTGACAACAAATTGTAATTTTTTTGATAATAATATTCTTATGTTATTTTAAATTTATTATAAATAAACACCATGGTGTTTTTTTGCAGTCACGTTTCACAAATTTTTATTTAATACTATGTTTAGCTAAGACATATAAATTAAAAATGTGATTAATTCTTTTTAAAACATTATCTACGATAATTAATCAAAAAAAAGTATTCCGACAAAACTAATTTGAATGGAGAATAATGCATTTATTTTAAACAACCCGTGGGCCGGCGCCACTGAATAAACATACAAACTATTAGGAAGTCACGTACGGTCTGACATAGCAGTGTAGAAAAGTAAGTGATACGCCCACTTCAAATCGCAGTATGCTATAACTGCGAAAACAGCCTTAATGTATTATTTAATTTTCGTTAGTGTTTTTTTAAATTTACATAATAAATGGATCAAATAGATTAAAGAAGTCAAAAATAAAAAAGATGCAGGTACTAATAAACTTGCTGAATGCTTATTATTATTACATTATTATTAGAATTTTAATAAAATTAAAAGCAAGAAATTGGAAAATATTATATACAGAGCTTTACAGATAAAACTATCTAACTTAAATAAATGCACCCTCTTGACACACTCACTTCTCCCCAAAGAGATAGTAGGACCCTACACAACATTTATAGTAACAAATAAAAACAAATTAACTTATTAGAAGACCTAGATCTCAGCAGACAACTAAAAAGAAATTGCAAATGTTATTGTACAAATTTTTGTTTTAAGTAAAAACTATCATAGATAATAAAAGGTACATGGTAAAATAAATGGTAAAAAATATAATAATAATTATATATGATCTTATTTGATATATTTTCAGCAATAAGTTTACCATATACTGTTGACCTGAAGATGCATAGCAAATTTTAATATGCGAAACCGGTCATTGGTGGTAGAATAAATTGGTTGTGAGTAAGTCTTATTCATATTTTCTTTATCTATTTAAAATGGACTCACACAGGAAGCATATTATTCAAGATTTATTGAAACAAAGTTTAAGTTTCATTATCTATGATAGTTTTTACTGGAAACAAAAATTTATACAACATTTGCAATTTCCTTTTAGTTATCTACTGATTTCTAAGTCTTCTAATAAGTTCATTTGTTTTTGTTTGTTATTAGAATGTTGTGTAGGATCCTACTACCTCTTTGGGGACAAAGAGTGTGATTGGTTTCGTGCAAATAAACGTGTCGATTTCTTAAGAAGACTTTACAAAGATTGATAATTCTGTTGATAATTTTAACTATTTGTTTTAATAATACATTTATGAATATAGACGTACCTCCAAAAATTATTATCAAGGATATCGGCAGGATTTGTAATAGATGGACTTGCATCGTGTCCTTTATGTTATTCTTTGGCGCTGTGTTTGCCAAATAACTGCTCAGATGCGGATGGTAGTCAAATAACCAATTATATGATAGACACGTTTGGGGTTGGTGTGGAATCCATAATGTGTCAAACAAAAGAGGACGTCGATCCACCTTTAGATAGGGATGCGATTATATGCATGTAAGTAATATTACTTTCGTTTTCTTGTTTCCTTTCGATTTTTTTGCATGTATTTTTTAACTTTGATTTATTCCTCAACATGTATAATATTCGGTTTTGTTCGTGATTGTGTATTTTGGTTACACATGTATCATATAAGTTTCTTTATGTTTTTGTATAATATAATTTAATATAAACAAGCATACTCAGGTTTTAATATAAAATATTTAAAAAATTTTTTTTTAGTCGATCCAAGTATAATTTGGTTCTTTCGATTCTATTTTATTGGATTCTATCTCTTATAGTTTATTCTAACCTATTCTATTCTGTTCCATTATATGTTATAAAATACAAAAATAGAATACCTATAAAGCAAGAAAAATTAGAAAATAAAAAATGTTAAAGAATATATACAGAACTGCTAACGTAGCCAAATCCGAAAAAACAGGATTAAAAATAAGAAATATTAAATGTAGGATCTAAAACACTACCAGAACTTACTAACAATGTAGTTAAAAATGCTTTAGAATAAATGAAAAAGCCTCTAGAAACGATGAAACTACAAAGTATATAATTACATTTAGAGATGGATTACAGTTATTTTGGAGGTAGTTAATATCCTTATCTACAAGTGCCTCTCATAATCAGATTGTATGCAGACGACACTGCAATTACTACAAAACATAGGAACCTGGATATAGCTGTAAGAAATCTACAGACGGTACTGATATGATAAAAAAATGGAGTATCAAATAGAAAATGGCAATAAATTCAGAAAAGACCCAAGCGGTTATCTTCAAAAAGAGACGAGATAACTCAGAAGAACAGCTAACAGTCCAGGACAGACCCATAGAATAGCAAAACAAGGCTAAATACATAAGAGTCACAATCGACTAAGGTCTAACATTCACACCACATACGACAGTCCAAAAAACAACAACGGCCAGAGCTGCAATCCAATAATTAGATATACATCTCTTCCACACAAGTTACAGCAACAAAAAGAAGATTCAAGCAGCGCACAAAACTGCCTTAGAGAAGCTGCAAACGCTGAGTTATAAAATCAGACAAAGGACCCAAATAGCAAACACATAATTAAGTCTAAATAATCTTAGCTATATCCAATGAAGAAAAAGAGCTCACCTTTGGCATGGCACTGTATTTACTAATGTTGATTTTATGCGTTTTAGACAGCCCTTAAAACAAGTCAACAAAAAACACAAAAAATTCTTCGGACACCAAAAAATTACTAAAACACTAATAAAAGAAGTAAGAAGTAAGTAAGAAGAGAGGCAAAGAAAGGCAAAACTGGGCGAAGCATAGAGCGGGGACTCAAAGCCGAGCAAGCAATACTCATCGATGATAAGTAACACGATATACCGGGAGTATGGCGCCTTACGCTGGCCTGCATTGTTCGGGGTAGGATTTTATGTGGCAGGCTTTGTATCCTGGACTGCCACGTGACAACCACTGTGCTGATAAGAAAGCCTTTATCGCATCAAAGCACTATCTGGGGGAAAGCAGATGATCTGAAGCATTGGAGAGGGCTAGAGTGATTCTTGTTTAAGCAAGTTAATCCTCCTCGCTCCAATGAATTGTATCACTTATCCCATTTCTTCCATTATTGTTCATACTTATGGGAGTGTGTAAGTCTTTTACGCTGGATTAAAACTATTGCTTCTTGCTTGCAAATGCCTCTTTTGGGGTAAAATGTGCATACGTAATCCTCCTGGTAAAATGTGCAAGTAATTTTACTACAGAAAAAAGAAGACAAACACAAATTCCAAAATTTCAGATCAACAAGCCAGTTACAACATAAAGCACGTGGTGTTCGTGTGTATTGAGGTATAAAAAAGCGCTTATTAAAAGCTTAAAATTTTTATTTTAAAGAAGATCTTTTCGGAATTGTATCATTTCATCATCAGTTTAATAAAAAGTTGTTGAAAAAAAATGTTGTATGGCCACATAAAAAACGTTGGATGGATATCCGGATTTAAAAAGTAATCTTCATGGTATTTATTAAGGTAAATGCAATAGACTCTTAAATTGTGTATTAATAAAAAATGAAAATAGGGCCATCTTTATATGACCCCCTGTAGCTGGTGAGGTTTTATCGACTTACATTACCTCTGATCTGTGTTGGAGTCTAGTGCTAACTGATGTTTGCATTGTCTATTGAATTTACCTTAATAAATACCATGAAGATTAGTTTTTAAATCCGGATGTCCATCCAATGTTTTTTATGTGCTTAAAAATTTTAAGCTTTTAATAAGCGCTTTTTTTATACCTCAATACACACGAACACCACGTGGTTTGTATTCAACAGGTATACTAGCCACTCCTGGATATCTCCACTTCATGGTTTGTTCCAGTTTAACATTTTAAAAAAAGTTACAACATACATACAAACTACTTATCAAAATAATTGAAAACAGACTATCAAATAAGTTCCATAATTACCAGTCTTTGAGGAAGCGGGATTTTACAAAAGATTGGAGTACTATAGAATACCTACAGCATATACATACACTTATATAAAAATTGTAATGAATACCATAAACCTCTTCGTTTGGCATTCGTTTGTAACAATAAGATATTTGATTCCTTATAACTCCACTCTAAGCCACATTAAAAGATTAGGAGTAACCCAAGGATTGACTCCAGTTATAAAATACTCCTAAAATAGATACACGAAAAAGCAGCTGAACAAACAAACGTAGCAGAAGGTCTAACAACAAGCAAAATAAAACAGGAAAAAGAAGGTTATTCTGAGACTGGCGACCTCTCTATTACTTTTGCATTAGATGTTAAATAAGGAACGTGTTTAAAATCGGTGAAAGATCCTTAAGTCATTTAAGATTAGCTAATGACATAGTTCTTATAAGCAACCATAAAAGAAACTAAAAAAAATTTAAAATTAATTTAAATAAAACAAAAGTGATCACTAATTAAAATGTCATATTGGACTTGGATTAAAGTTAGATCGATTGCGTCCAAGACTATTATAAATATACCTATCACCGATCACGAGAAGAAACCGAATGATTTGGGACTCAAGCGATTCTCAAACTTTTTTTTACACGTACCACTTACATAAATTCTGCGTCAATCGCGTACCACCTATTAAAAAAGTAGATAATAAAATTTACTAATTTTGGCAAAAATGTATTTATTTAAAAAAGGGCATTATAAATGTTACAAAATAAAACTTACAGTCTGACCCAATCCAAAAATTCAGTGAGAAGGATGGTTCTGCATAGCTACAACAAGTGAATCGATATCAGGATCAATTGTGCTTAGTTTCATTCGTAAATTTGGATCAACATTAAGCCTACTGCGAAATTTATTTTTCAGTTGTAGCATAGCAGAAAATCCAGTTTCACACAGGTAGGTTGTCGTAAAAGGAAGTAAAAATAACAATGCTTTTTCTGATAAGGCTGGATATTCATTTTTAATATTTAGCCAGAATTCAGCTAATTCTAATTTAGAAAACTCTATTTTCAAGCCTCCATCACAAGATAGTTCTATTAAAGATTCTTTTCATCCTGTTTTAATGATTCAGGAATGCTATCCAAAATAAATGGTTGTCGTATCCAAAGAAACTGAGCATAGTCTTCGTCAAAATATTCTTTAAAACTATCAATTAGCATTTGACAATGCTGTTTTATGTTAAAAATAAGATCATCTTTAATCTTTATTTCATGCTCAACCACAAAATTTTCTAAATTGGTAAACGACTGCAAGTCTTTGTTTGAAACACTATTTTTCATCATATAACATTTCTTGATAAAAGCATTTATTTTGTCGTTTACAGAAAATCGATTATGTGATTTACCTTGTAAGCTTAAGTTTAGGTCATTTAATCGATTAAATATATCTGTTAAGTAAGCTAGTGTTGTAAGCCACAATTCATCTAATAACCGATCACGCAGTTCAAAATTGGTTTCCATTAAAAACACATGTACTTCAGAACGCAACTCGAATAACCTGTTCAACATTTTTCCTTTTGATAGCCATCTTATCTCCGTGTGTAGCAATAACTGAATATGATCACTTCCCATTTCAGAGCATAGTTTTGAAAATAAACGCGAGTTTAAGGCTCGAGATTTTATGAAATTGACTATCTGAACGGCTTCATGGAGAACATGTTTAAATTCATCGGGCATTCGCTTTGCTACCAAAGCTTCTTTGTGGATACTACAATGGGTAAAAGTACAATTTTCTGCAACCAGTTTTACTTTGGCAGTTACACCTCCGTATTTTCCTGTCATGGCTCGGGCACCATCCGAACAGAAACCAACGCATTGTTTCCAGTCTAGTCCATTTTCCACAAAAAAAATCATTGATTTTCTTGAATATTTCATCGGCAGTAGTTCGTTCCATTAACGCCTCATAAAATAAGTAAACCATAAGCTGAGCATAGTTTGTAATATCTGTGCTCTCATCAAGTTGTATTGCAAAAAAATACTATTTTTTATCCGGTTTATCAATTTCTCTTTAACATTTAATGCCATTATTTCAATCCTACGACGTACGGTATCATTGGATAATGGTATAATACTAAGCTGTTTACCTGAATTCTCTCCAAAAATACACGTTACCATATCTTGTGCGGCAGGCAGAACTAGTTCTTCGCCGATTGTATGCGCTTTTCCACACTTCGCAATTCTTAAACTCACGAGGAAGGATGCCTCTACTGCTTTTTGGTTGCTGCCGGTGAAATTCGACATTAATTTTTTTGTGCCTCTCATCTCCGTTAACTTCCGAACGAAGTAATCCTTAGGTTTATTTTCCAACACTGAATGTTTTGTACTGAAGTGGCGTTTTAATAGCGAAGGTTTCATACACTGGTTAGAAAGAATTTCCGAACAGATTACACATTGGGGCCTTGGCTCATCATTTATATTCGTGAATGTAAATCCCATATTAATGTATTCAGGATCATATTTCCTAACCGCCACTTTTAGTTTTTTGAAATAATTCTTTTTGTCATCACCCTGGATAGGCTCCGACTCTGAAGTGGAGCTCGATAGACCGGGATTTTCAGATGTTCTGTTGTCTCTTTTAAGCCACTTATCCATTTTTTATATGCAAAAATTAGCACGAATCAGTAACAGCAAATTACTCGTTTCGACAAAATTAACCACAACGACTGACGGCCACGAGGAAACTAATGACCACTGATGACGTGAATCAAGGGCGGTGGCAGTTTGCCGGGATTCCAGTGTTGCCAACAATGAATAAGACATTACGCGCTTGTGTTTCCAACTCGCAGCGTTGCCATGCACCACGTAAAAGATAACATTCGTTGATAAATTTGATTAAAATTCTTCGTTTCTTCTAGTTTATAGAGTACCACCTTAAAGTTCTTTGCGTACCACCAGTGGTACGCGTACCACAGTTTGAGTACGGCTGCTGTAGACTGTAGATGATGACAGTAAACGAATCTTAGTTTTATTTTTGTAATGCCCTTTTTTAAATATTGATTTCAAAAATTAAGTCGTTTCGGATTTTGCATGAATTTCGCAAATCCAATGACTCCACTCGTTATAGTTTTTAAGTACTACTAGATTTATTTGCCACTACTTTTACAGATGGTATCGTAAAAATGTGTTGTATATTTATTCTTTATTAAAAAAACGCAAAAAATAATAAAATATTTTATATATATAAATGAGTAAGAACCACTATATATTATCCGATTTGTTAAAATTAAAAATGGACTTTTTATTTTTTTATTTTATTTTATTTTTTTTAGATCCATTTTAACTATTCTTTTAGTCTTGATTCTTTTGTCCACTACGATAGATCTCTACTTTTTACATACTCAAAGAGGTAAGTACCTATGTACAATTAATATACAATTAATTCCTCAATATATGTAATATTTAAATCTTGAAAAAATTTTAAGTTAAATATAAGTATTAAATCCCATTTTTCCCGTAATATTCCTCGTAGTAGACTTTCTGTTTTCGTAAATATTAATATTATGTACACACATACCCATTACCGGATATTTCTTAACATACTTACCTTGCTATATATCTTGAGTTCTCGCTAAATGATCCGAAGGTTACCATAACTTTCAATTCAAATTAAATCAAAAGTTAGAAGCCAAACAAATGAGTTTCCTTTTTCTTATCTAGACTATCCGTTACAGATGTTGGACACCAACATGGCTATTCTGACTTGGTTGACTGCTGCCTGAAAAAGTCCGGTAGTGGTTAAGTTAAACCATTTTCGCAGGGTAATGCAGCCAGGATATTCTTCTCCGTTCTGGACCTCTTTTCCATTTTCCTTCGAGTCTCTTCAGTGATGCTTTAGTTAAGGTCCATGATTTCACGCCATATAAAAGAACGGAGTGTCGAGAGATCGGTTTTGTTACTTAACACACTTCATATCATTAATATGAATATGTGGTACTTACAACATGAATCACATATAAATCATTAATACACTTAGTTACCAACTTTAAAAAGTATACCGTCAATTCTCATTGGTATAGTTAAGTACAAAGGTATGGTAAACTTAACACTTAAGAGATTTCCACAAAAGTTTTCCGAAAGTAAAAAAAAATCCCTGCTCCTGGTACCAATATGTTTGTTGGGCATTGGGTCGCAGGTTGCTATTTATATATTAACTAATTTATATATATATATATATATATATATATATATATATATAATATATATATATTTTACGGCATAAAGTGAAACTCCGCCCATGTTAAAAATTCAGGTTCAACTGAGCTCCGTGGTCAAGTGGACACCAATATACGGAGCTCACTTGACCATTCCATAATATTGGCTCTGTTGATTCGTTAAGATGTATAGTTTCATAATTCTTAATAAAATTTTGGAGCTCATAAGTACCCCTGTATCATAAATGTATTTCGCTTAGTTCACGTGTATATATTATAGGGGTCGTTCAGATCTTCTTGACTGTATATTGGAACCATAAGAATATCGGTTTAAGTAAGCTCTGATAGTTTGGCAACTATGCAGTTAAGCCGTAGAGCTCCAGCGTTCTTGATATATACATTTTATATATTTTAAACGGTTTATACGGACTCCTGATTTTTTTTATCATTCATACACATTGCAATATGTAATAGATATGTATACTACCAAATACCTGTTTTTGGTAGGTACATGCTGTTCTAAAAATAGCTTTATAAATACAAAAGGATTTCATTACCAAATTGGATGTGTTTTTCATATGCTGAAATTTCCTAATGTATTTTTTAACATGAGTATGTCTTTGTACGATTTATTTAAGGATAGGATTAATAAGAATGTCTTTTATTTCATCCATTGTTTTACGATATCTTTTATACAGCTTCTTTATTATTTTATTTATGATTTTTTCTGTGTACTACATATTATTATAATTCTGGATGGGTTATCTTAAAATAAATATTTAAGTGCTAAAAGTGATATTTTCTTATCTTTTTTTTATTTCTTGCAATGTGTATATGTGTTGATCTGGTCAGTGTTTTCTCGATTTTAGTCATAAATTGGTCTGGTATTCGTTGAGTGGATGTTGCGATTCTAGACTTTGTATCTTTTATTCTATAGATACTTATCTTCGGATATTAGGTGAATTGATAGCTAAGATATTGTAGAGCTTATGTATGAATGTGTGTGTCTTAATATCCGCTGAATTTGGCTGACTAATTTATAGCTAAATCTACGTGTTAAGTATGTGTTGGTATCATCTATACTTACAAGGTATATTCGGCAGCAGAAGCATAGAGTGCAAGCGTCTACGTTTTAAGGATGGAAGGATGCGCTTCTTAGCAATTTAGCTGACAAGTTTTCAGAGATTACTTTTCTGGTCCTCAGTTTACCTCTTAGTTTTAAACAAAGTTCTGTGAATGACAAAGTTTGATTCAAACTATCTTCAAGGTATTTATAGCAAGTCCAGAGTTTAAAAATTTCATGATACTATTGGATGTTTAGATTTGTAAAAGCGTCTCTGTTAGGGACATTAAAGTTTTTTGTTGTGCAACAATATAGATCGTCTACCTAATAAAAGTTCTAGTATTTACTGGTATCTTCTTCTTAAAGTGCCTATCCGTTCCGGATGTTGGCGATCATCACGGCTATCTTTACTTTGTTCACTGCAGCGCGGAACAGTTCAGTGGTAGTCGTGTTATACCACTTTCGTAAATTTTGAAGCCAGGAAATGCGTCTTCTTCCCGGTCCTCTCTTACCATTAACCTTCCCTTGGAGAATTAGCTTAAGAAGGCCGTAACGTATTTACTGGTATGAATTGTGTAAATATTATACAGTGTAGGTGCCATTACGCTACCAAAAGGAGACCGTTCTTCTGCGTTGTCCATCTGTTATTTTTACCATTATGTAATACGAAAAATCTTCTGTTGTGTAGGCATACGCGGATAATACAAGTGAGTTTATTACCTAAGGCAATGTCACATAGTTTTTGGAAATGCCCTCTAATTTAAGGTGTCGTAAGCGGCAGGTTTCGGAACTCCATTAAATCAGCAAAAACATTACCCTGGGGCTGATGCAGCCACAGACCACAATCCCGTTGTTGTATCATTCGATCTCCGATTTAAAAAACTAACTGCACGTTGCAATAAGAATCAAATACAACGTTCATTTTTGAAAAATTCATTTGTAAGAGATCAGCTATCCAAAAAAATTAACGAGGAAATAAAGATAAATATAATCGATCCAGGACGAAGATTCGAACAGAAAATGGGAAACATTTAAAAACATAATGCTGAATCCAACGAAGGAGATTCTAAAAGGAAAGAAAAATAATAACACAACAAAGTCATGGATTAATGATGAGATACTGCAATTGATGGAAAAGAGAAGATTGTACAAGAACGTAGACATCGAAAAATATAAAGACATATATGGTGTAATTAGAAAGAAAATAAGAGAAGCCAAAGAAAAATGGTACTCAAACAAGTGTGAGGAAATAGAAGTACTATTGGAAAGGCATGATGACTTTAATCTACATAGGAAGGTAAAAGAACTGGCCGGCATCAGAAAAACAAACCACAGTAGTGTTCTATTAGATGAAAAAGGTAAAATTATCCTTGATAACAACAAGAAAATAGAAAGATGGAAACAATACATACAGGAATTATTTAAAGATGAGAGACAACCAGAAAACATAGAACTATACAACAGTAGAGAAACGGGGCCCAGTATAACAAAAGAAGAAGTCATGCATGCAGTAAAATTGGCAAAAGATAATAAAGCTACAGGTCCTGATGAGATACCAGCGGAAATTATAAAATTAATCGCAGAAGATCAAATAGATATACTAAAAGACTTGTACAACACCATATATGATACAGGCGTCATTCCAAAAGAATGGCTTAAGTCGACGTTCGTGACTCTACCGAAAAAAGCTAACGCTAGAGAATGCTGTGACCATCGAACCATCAGCTTAATGAGCCACACTCTAAAGATATTCTTGAAAATTATACATCAAAGAATTTTCAGAAAACTGGAGCAAGATATTAGTAACACGCAGTTTGGCTTCAGAAACGCAATGGGTACAAGAGAGGCCTTGTTTGCCCTGAATGTATTGGCCCAAAGATGTATGGATGTTAACCAACCTCTTTATGTCTGTTTCCTTGATTACAATAAGGCATTTGACAAAGTCAGAATAATCGCCTCCTACAGCTACTTCAAGATAAAAATCTGGATATGAAAGATATTAGAATAATATCAAACCTTTACTTTAATCAAGTTGCATCTGTAAAGGTTGGCAACGAACTATCAGAAGAAATAGAAATACAACGAGGGGTAAGGCAGGGATGCATATTGTCTCCGCTGCTTTTTAACCTCTATTCAGAAGAGGTAGTTCAGAAGGCACTAAAGGAAACATCAAGTGGAATTAAAGTCAACGGAGAACTTATAAATAACATCAGATACGCCGATGATACTTTAGTAATCGCAGAGTCAGTTGAAGAATTGCAGGTTCTGATAAATAAGATTGTAGACAGTAGCGAAGAGGCTGGACTTACTTTAAATATCAAAAAGACGAAATTCATGACCATCGCAAAGACACAACAACAGGACACGTTATGGATTAGGGACGAACTCGTTCAAAAGGTGAACAGATATACATACTTGGGAACAATCATAACCGAAAACAACGATTACACACAGGAAATCAAATCACGTATAGGAAAAGCCCGATCAACATTCAATACTATGAGAAAAGTACTTTGCAGCAATGATCTGAGTCTGCAACTTAAAGTACGAATGCTTAGATGTTATGTATTTTCTGTGTTATTATATGGAATGGAGGCTTGGACGCTTAAAAAAGATATAAGTAACAGAATAGAAGCGTTTGAGATGTGGGCTTATAGAAGAATTTTAAAAATAAGTTGGATCGATAAGGTTACGAACAACGACGTTTTAAAAAGAATGAACAAGGAAAAGGAGATATTAAATACAATTAAAATAAGAAAATTGCAGTATCTGGGTCATGTCATGAGAGGTGAGAGATATGAGTTGCTGCAGATCATTATACAGGGAAAGATACTGGGCAGAAGAAGCATAGGCCGACGACGTGTATCCTGGCTAAACAATTTGAGGCAGTGGTACAATTGTAACTCTGTTGAGCTGTTTAGAGCAGCAGTGTCAAAGGTGAAGATAGCCGTGATGATAGCCAACCTTCTTAAAGGAGACGGCACTTAAAGAAGAAGAAAGCGGCATTTAGATTGACAAATACCACTCCTCATTACCTGATATCTTTCGTACCCGTCTTTGCTGTGTTGGGCATGATTTAGTATTTTGTGACGTACGTGATCTTCCCTGTCTATTGCCACTTTAGTCTTTTAATTTGAGTTTTTCTTCTATTATCAGTAAAATTATATTAAGTGATCACGTGCAGAAGTATTTTTTATAACTGACAGAATAAATAAATATATTGGCCGATAGCTTTTGTGGAGTTTTTGCCAGGTTTAAGTAAGGCAAATAACTTTCTCTTTACTTTGCTTGTCTACAGACTTTGGATATCAGCCCTTGTTGTATTTTTGATCCAAAATTTTAGAGTTAGTTTGTGGTCAGATCCTTAGTTAGGAGCCGTAATATTGTTTATTATACACATAGATAGCAGATCCAAGCTCAACATCGCACCGTTGAAAGGTTCCCTCGGCTGACTGGTTTTGTCCCCTCTCATTTTAAGTTTTTCTTTGCTTCTTTATCGACATTTTATTATGCGATTTTTAGCGATCAGCTTAATACCAAATACATATATTTGGCCCTCAATATGTTTCTTCTTCTTCTTGCAGTAAGTCTTCTATCGGAGGTTGGCTACCATCACAGCAATCTTTACTTTGTAGGCTGCAGCTCAGAACAACTGTATTGAACTGCACCCATACCACTCTTCAATGTCGCAACCAGGAAATACTCCTACGTCTATATATTTCTCTTTTCCGAGATTTCTCCTTGGATTATGAGTCTAAGCAGAGGGTACTATTCTCCTCTCATTATGTGGCCCAGATATTCAAGTTTTTTCGATTATATGGTTTTTACGACTTCGTATTTCCTTCCCCATCTTCAGCAGAACATCTTGATTTGTAACTCTTTCTGTCCATGGTATTTCCACATTTCCTGTAACACCACATCTCGAATGCCTTAATGTTTTTTTATGTTTATCTTTTTTAGTGTCCCAGGCTTCCATGCCGTACAGCAGATCGGATGAAAAACATAGCACCTTAACATTATTGTTCTTAAGTTTATATTTATGTCCCGGCTGCATAGGAACTTTTTCATTTTGACAAACGATTGTCTCGCTATCTCTATTCGCCTCTTGATTTCTCTTGTCTGGTCATTAGTATCATTGAAGCAAACCCCTAAATATTTTGTAGGAACGTTACTCTTTCAACTGGCTGATAATTTATGATTAAATTCATATTGGTGTATAGCTTATTTGTTACAATCATGAATTTAGTCTTTTTGATGTTCAGTTCTAGGACCATTACTAATTGGTATGAGTGTTTAGGTTTTCCGATCAAAAACTGTAAATTTGCTAGGTTATAGCTTTACTAGTTAGCGTGTCATCAGCGTATCGTATATTGTTAATTAACTCTCCGTTAATGTTCATACCAATGTTTTGCTCTAGTGAGCGCTTCCTGATATATTGTTTCGCTATTATATATGAATAATAGTGGAGAAAAGCACACAACCCTGACGCACACCTCGACGAATCTCAATTTCTTCGGTTAACTCATTATCAACTTTGATTTTTGTTGTTTGTCCCCAGTACAACCTGGATATGATGTTAATGTCGCGACTGTCGATGTTTTGCTTCTTAGGATTTCATACAGCTTTTGTGTCTGACTTTATCGAAGGCCTTCTCAAAATTTATGAAACCTACGTAGAGGTCTTGGTTTACTTCCAATACTTCTTTGAATTAACACACTCCTATACCAAACAAAACTTCCCCGTGTTCCCAGTCCACCTCTGAATCCAAACTGTGTGGTGCTTATGTCCTCTTCTAATTTATTAAATATTCTTTTGTGAATTATTTTTAAAAATACTTTTAGTGTGTGCTCATCAATGCTATAGTTCTTTGTGTCTGAACACTCTCTGGCGTTATTCGTCTTCGGATTGTGACAAAAGTAGAGGAGAGCCATTTCTTTGGTTGATGCCTGTTCTATAAATTGTGTTAAGAGGTTCACTATTATTTCAAGTGCGTCGTCGTCTATAAGTTTTAACAATTTACAGGAATTTCATCTGTTCCTGCAGCTTTAACCCCCTTTTTTGTTCCTTATAGCATATTCTACCTCGCTTTTTAGGATTTCAGGCCCTGTTGTGTCGTCTGTAGGTTCTGTCATGCTATTTTGGTCTTTCGTCTGCAAAAAGTTCTTCATGTATTCTGTCCATCTTGCCAGTTTTTCTATTTAATCTGTAATTATTTTACCTTTTGTCCTTTACGGATTGGATGCTTGTTTCACTTTTTTACCTGTTATTTCCTTGATCTTGTTATTCATGTTAAAGCTAATATCATACTTTCTATCATATTTATCTATTTCCTTGCAGTTGTCAGAACCCCGTTCTCTTTGGCTTCTCGTAATTTTTCTCTTAATATCACGGTTCACTTCTTTTATTATTGTCTTGTTTATTTTATTTCTTCGCCTTTCCTCTATGAGATGCATAATTTCGTTTGTCATCCATTCCTTTTCTTAATTTTTGCTTGGAGGTAGAGGAGCCTTCACCAGCTGCCAATAAGGGTTTTTTCTATCTCCGTCCATTTATATCTTACATTGCCTGTGTTCCTATTTTTTGGCAGCGATGCTTCTAAGATTGTTGTTTACCTGTTTCTTGTGTCCTTTCCAGTATAGTTGCGTTTCTCATGTTGCTTAACGTATCTCTATCTTGTTTTAGCTGCACTTTTCTTTATTTTCTGAAATTTTGATTTATACCGCCACCACGGATTGTGATTCGATTCTATATACAGTGCCTGGATAGGTGTTTTTGTAGACGTTGATGGAGTTTTTAAACTGGCTTCTGATTATTATATAATCGATATGATTCCTGACGATGTTGTCTGCATTATCCCTTGGTGATGTCCACGTGTACAATCTACGGTTTGGTAATCTAAACATTGTGTTCATTACTACAAATTCTTTTTCTTGGTAAAATTGTACGAGACGAGATTTCATCAAGTAACGTTTGAATCCATCACTTCCTAAAAGAGTAGAAAGAGACATGCTTATGCTTTAGAGTACGTCTACTTTAGTTACACTCACTATCTCAAAAAGAGGTTAGGCTTTGTAAATGGGTATATTTATTTAAAAAACCCTTAAAAGGGCTACATCAATAAAAACAAACGTTTTCGGACCACACAGTCCATCATCAGGTTTTAAAATCGAAAATGCTAGTTCACAATGCCTGAGCCACCAAAATACTAGGGTAAAAACCCTTTAAATTACATTTAGTTATAAAAGATTGTACATTGTGTCATAAAATAACTGTGATGTTCAGTATTAAATTAAATTTGACTAGAGGGTAACACATGGCTGAATCGAGTTACCAGAGCCGGTGAGAGAGAACCTCTACACGCGGAGAACCCCAGCTGTTCCCCCAGCTAGATAATATTTATTTATTTTGAGTATACTTATTTTACAACGTAGTAAAAGAATAATATATTTGTGTTCTCAGTGTTTTCTAAGTCTGCCAAGCATAAACAGGCGGCCCTATTAGATTATACAATTATTAAGAATGTCCAATATCTGAATTGAAGATTTTATTTCAAAATATGACGTACTTTATACAAATATTATTCTTTTCTGAGATACCGTATAAATATGAAATTTGAATTACGCAATGATTTTTTAAAATTATTTTCTTGTGACGTTATGTCACTGTTGGAGAATAATGCTGGGAATAAGGTACAATAGGTTTTTATATTTTTATTTGACGTTTTAATATTTAAATCTGAGTTCATTTTTCGAAAAACTATATAAACTTATAACAACAATTACTATATACCATACGAGGCAATATTCTTAAGCTGTGGCAAAATCATCATATTTGAGTTACATTGCCGTTTTTCCTGCCGTATCATATTTTAACTTAGTTTTCTAATTTATTTATAGACAGGAGGTAATGGATATCCACAATTCGTCTAATAATATTATGTTTTAAAAACAGCTGTGTTTTTATGCTGATTTGTTCACCTTTCGTAAAGCAACCTGAGTTATGAATAACTACTTTTTTGTATTTTTGGGAGCAAACTTCTACCAGACAATTTTTAATATGTGAATATTAGGGATTTATATAATATTTTTGTGTATATAATGTGTTTATTGATTTTACTTTCATTTGGTTGATTATTCATATTTTCTTATCTTTAGAAAACAGATGTGTTATTGTAAATCATCTGACCATTTTGTAGCAAATTGTTCAATCCTGTACAAATCCAAATCAAAACGTTACAACAACAGTGCCAACTACTACTATAAATACAGTAGTTAATACTCTTCCACATGACGTCACGATCACATCAGCATCTTCAGCGAATTCATTTTCCTTACAATCCTCGACTATACCTTCTTCATTAATTATACTAATATGAACTGAATCCAAAATATCATCCTCAACATCATTTCCAAGTTCTCAAACTACATGCACAGATACAAATATAACAACTACCGAGTTATCAACAACACCTAATCTTTCACAACCTCATATATCAAGTCCAAACTATTCCTCAACACTTACATACTCTTATCAATAGGATATTAATAGATACCACTAATACACTTAAAATAACTAATACAACCTAGTAAAAAAGTAAACACGTAGCCTTGATGAAATTTTAACCCTACCTTTACAAAAACCTAAAGAAAATTTTACAAAAACCAATACAAAAACTTAAAAAAAATCCAAAACTATTGACAATTCTGAGACCTTCTAACAGCATGTACCCGTAAAAGATTTTATTACTAATAAACTTGTAACACCGATATTAAATTTTGAACAAATATCTCCCAAAAATCTATTTTTATAGATTCCCAAAAGCTCCCAAATCTATTTTTATACAATTTTCCTATAGAATATAAAAAAGAAATAAAATTCCTAGGGATGCAACTGGACTCAAAATTAAGTTAGAAAGTCATATACACTCGCTAAGCCTATCGTGCCTAGCTGGACTAAACATTATGAAATCTGTATCACATAAAAATTGGGGAGCAGATTTCCAACTCTAATAAATATATGTAGAGCTTTAATTAGATCAAAAACTGGACTACGGATGTGTTGTGTATAACACAGCAAATCAAACATTGCTTAAACTTTGGATGCTCTTCCGAGTTCAGCCGTTAGACTTGCTCTAGGAGCATATTTGCACCAGTCCTGTGGACAGTCTACTCTGTGAAGCTGGAGAACCACCCTTAACCCTAGGAAGTAAATATTTAAGTTCTATCGTATATCTCGAATATAAAATCTAACCCAAAAAATCCAGCTCTTCATCATGCTGTTCCTAACAGGTTCTAGGAGGTCTATCAAAAAAGAAATAGGGGTCCTGTACCTTTCTATGAACGAGCCAATAGATACTTGTTCGATTTTAATATTGAACTACCTCCCATTTATCCTACCTGTGTAATAAATTTATGTTGTCCTTGGGTTGTTCCCTCTCTGCTTTGTAACCTTTAAACTTACAGCATATACCATATATATATAAAATTCGTGTAAAGTTAGTGTATATAAAATTACCATTTTATATACACGAACGCATCAAGGCCATAAATCGAGTAGGAGCATGCTTTGTAATATCACATGAACATTCCATCTATAAATTGTCAAATTGTCTCCTAAGACAAGTATTTTTACAGCAGAACTATTTGCCATCAATAAGGCCCTAACCTTTATTCTAGAAAAAAAACTTCCCAAATCTCTTATAATATTGATTCACTTAGTTATCTGACATCCATTCCTCAGATTTATCCCTCTCATCCAACATTATGTACAGCAGATTAAGTTAATGTTGTACCATATATACCAAAACAATTTGACAGTAGTTCCTCTGGGTACCGTCACACGCTGGAATAGATAGTAACATAAAGGCAGATAGTCCAGCTAGTTCCGCACTAACCAATTCAGTCGCATCAGTCGAACATCTAACTGTGCATTTAGATTTAAAACCTTACTTAAATTAAAATTGCACAATGTTTGGCAAAACCAATGGAATTAGAAGCACAACTAAATTGACAGAAACAAAATCTTCCTTTCTTCCATGGAACTTCTAGCTTTGAAAGCAACAACATTAAGTCCCTTATAACACGTCTCAGATTATGACACGCTTCTACAATACTAATTACTTGTTGAAGAGAAAAGAGGAACCAGTGTGTTTTGTCTGTGAATGTAAAGTGACAGTGAAGAACATTTTGATTGACTGTCCCAATCTACTTAGTTGAAAGACTATATTACCACATTCCAAAAAACATTAAAAGAACTTCTAGGAGAATCTAAATATGTAGCTGACTTGATAGAATTCTTGAAATCAATAACTTTTTTAATAAAATTTTAATACAATACATCAATAATTTAAATATATATTGTATACATTATTATGCAATTGATATTTGGTATATGCCTTAAGTCTTTATCACTTTTTGTATTTTTCTTATGCTAATAACCCTAAGTGGTTGAAGCAAAATAAATAAAAAATAATACGAGAATTTTTAACCTCATTATCATATCACTACAAATCCCTATCGAATAAGAACACATACTAAATTAAGAAAGCTCTTATAACGATATTGTCCAGGAAAAAAATCGCTTAAGGTAGATCGGACACATGCATAGACGCCAAGATGTCAAACTTGTAAAACTGTATGGAAGGAAGTTAGCACAGAAGAATGCCACTTAAACATCTCAATATACAATGGAGAGACAACATACAATCAAATTTAAAAAATAAACATTTCATTTGATTGCAGATTCGTGGGAAGATCGGTCAACTTGGAGAAAAATAGTAGTTAGCGAAGACCCACCCAGTGTTGTAGCGCTACGTAATGATGATGATAAAGAGAAAGGAGAAACAGTGACAAAAATCAACAAAAATGGACTAATGGAGCAAAGCTGCTTCAAAATCTTTGACTGGAGAGGATTAAAATAAAAGTATAAGAAATGCAATGGCTGATTGATGGATTCGAGATACTTGAGGCTTGAGAAGAGCACTTCTGCTGAAACAGCTGTAGTGATAAGATAGAATTATTTTGTCGAAGTTTTAAAAATAAAGTTTTCAGTGTTTTATTGTTAAATAAAATGGAGTTTACATACGACATTATATACGCTATAATAACTAGATAACTTATATAACACCGACATATAAGGAGAAAGTTTACTGAAACAATAAAGTTACTCAATATTGTTATGAGTGGAACGATATAAATAAACAAAATGGAGATAAAGAAACAGAAGACGACAAAGAACGTTTAAAATTGATTAATGTATTCAATTTTTAACAATGTATATTTAAAGGTCATTGTCAGAGCCAATGTGCTAAATGTATGTAAAATAAAAACTGTTTAAGGCAGATATGTTACAAATACATCTAAAACTAAAAACAATCGATGTTTATATGAGAATGAAACCGTATGACACCACTACCGTGCAATGTCCAGGATCCGGTATCGTAATAAGAAGTAAAATTTCACTTTCCAGGCCATTGAAATGTGTTAAATTTTACTTTAGATATTCTTTTTATGAATATAATAAGTAAACATATAGTAAAGCTTCATCTTCTTATTGTGCCGTATTCTATAAAGGTTGGGTGATTACTTCTTTAAACACTTCACATAAATTATTATTGTTTAAATTTAACTACTTTATGAAACAAATATTGCACGTCATAAACTACAGCAATTGAAAAACTATAAAGATCTGTTTTCAGAGTTCTCTTTAATCTTATGTAGTTTATTGTAATCCTACCCGAAAAGGCTTCTACTTTCTTCAACTATTACAAGATAACTCTACTCGATATTCGTACATTTAGAGGACTAAATGTTTAAGTGCCCATGCATTTAAAAAAAAAATATATATATTAAATGGAAACTAACCTTTTTCAAGTTTATAATAGATACTTTTTTAAGTTTGAAAATAATTGTAATTATAAAGTAAATTGAAAATAATAAGTTCCAAAATGTACCGGCTATAAAATTTTAAAATCTACTACTAATACTAATATTGGCAACAGCGCAGGAGTTTAGAAGTGTACGCGAAAATTTATATTACGGGCCCCAAAAATGTTTTATCCTATTACAGAGTCCACTTGATCCGACGTGTTGGTCGGAGTCTACATAAAGCGCTACTTAGATAATAATATACACGGCGTATATTCTCCTGGAGTTCGTATAATACCCTTTTATTACGGAGCCTACATTAACCGCTAGAAGTATATATATATATATATATATATATATAAATATATATATATATATATATATATATATATATATATATATATATATATATATATAAAATATATATATATATATATATATATATTTATATATATATATATATTATATATATATATATATATATATAGTGAAAAGGAGATAATACTGGGAAGTACCCTTTTATAACTGAGGAAGCAAAATGTGCTTCTAGGGTGCTTCGTTAGATGTGCTTTTAATTAAAGGTCTAAGCTTTCGTCAATGATTATTGACATCATCAGAGTAAACCTAATTCTAGCAAGTAACTCAGTGACTTGGGTTGAACACACACTGAGTGGACAGTATGGCAAAAAATACATCTGAGATATCCGAAATTACAAATATTTTCAATTTTAAATATCTGTTTTCTATTAGCAGGTGTGTTGGCAGGTACAGATAAAGGTTAAAATTTAAAGAGGTCCAGCAGAGTTAAAGAAACCATTACTTTTCTATTGATCCATGCTTACCAAAAAATATTCTCCATTTTAATTTTAACTATAACAAAGTGGATTCATCGTTGATAACTCCGCTAAAACTTAACCATACCCTCTTTCCAGAGCATCTGCATAGGGTTGGAATTTATATAAAACTCCCCTCTGTCCGGGCAATAATAAATCTATCGGAAATTGGAATCACTTATTTTTCAATTGTCTTAATCACAGATCTCTCTCCACACATACTCTCTCCTCAATCCTTTAGCCCTTGTCAGGGCGTAGTGACACCCTAAATATTGTTAGTCTGCTGTCTCCATTGACTGCGATCTTGTGCCATATGGACAGCTTCATGTAGGGATTTTCCCACCAAACTCTTCATTTGGTCTACCCATCGTATTGGAGATCTTCCTCTTGGTCTTCGGCCTTTTACCTTTCCTTCTACTACCAATAGTTCCATGGATCCCGTTCTTCTAGCTATGTGACACGTGTAGAATTCTTCTATATACCCACATTTCCAAGGCTTCGATCTTACTCCTATCGATTTTTTTGAGAGTCCATGTTTCAGCTGCATATGTAGCAATGGGAAAAATAAGGGCACACCTACATAAAGTTATAAACTGTTTTATTAGTTTTACTGTAAATACCTTTAACGTCATTTTTTTAATTGTAGACAATGTTTTGCCAATATTTGTTAGCTTCTCTCTCTACACAAATGGGAAAAAAGTATTTGAAATGCCACAACGGAGGTCCAATCTTTCATGCTTAGATGGAATCAGAGTACTGTCTATGTTGTGGATTGTACTCCTTCATACGCATAACACCTATTTAGCCGGGCCTCTTTTTAACAGCAATGACGTCTTGAATGTAAGTTCATTTCATTATTTTCACTTTAATTACAAAGTTTTTAATGTAATTTTTAGGGTGCTTAAAAAACTAAATTTCATTAAGATAGTATTAAAGTCGTAGTGATTGGTTTTAAATCTTTACTAAAACCAATAATTATTAAAATTATTTATTGAAACCAATTATTAAATCAAAGTATTTCTGAGAAGATTGTAGTTTTTTATAATGAATTGTTTGTTTAATTTACCAAGAACTTTTGTAGTTTAAGAATTAATTAGCAATGTTAAAAATCATAAGTAAGGCTAGGAACCTGCTTAAGGTTACACCTAAATCGCCATCGAAGAGAAGATTCATAACTTGTTGCTTTATATTCTTATTCTTGTAGTTCCTTCTCCTATCGGAGGTTGGCTATCATCACTTATTGGCAGCTGCTCTAAAAAGATCTACTGAGCTGCAACTATACCACTCTCTTAGGTTTCTCAGCCAGGAAATTCTTCGTCTTCCCATGGATCCTATGAATGATTTTACCCTTGTTTTTACCTTGCATTATAAGCCTTAATCTCTCATATTTCGCACCTCTGGTAATGTGGCCTAAATATTCCAGCTTCCTTGTTTTTGCTTCATATAGAGGTCGCTAATAGCGTACTCAGGCATGTTATGTGACTATGACGCCTATAATAATAAAAAGCACTTTAAGCTAATACAGGTGTTCCTGATGAGAAATGAAACCTCGAAAAACAGTAAAATGAATAGAAAAATTGTGGAGATCGAAATACAAACAAATGCAATCATTTATTTTTATTATTATATGTATATGGTATAATTCTAAGCTAATTACTAGTTAATTCGAAATGTAGTAAAAATAAACTCTACCTTTGAAGTGGTGGACAAATTCACATACTTAGGCTCCCTGATCACCAAGGAGAACGTCATGATGGAAGAAATCAAGCGAAGAATAATCCTAGCAAACAAATGCTATTTGGATTGAGTAGACATATGAGAAGCAGAAAAGTGAAAAAACAAAAATAACCATATACAAAACCCTTATACAACCAGTGTTAACATATGGATCGGAGACATAGACCATTTCCAAAGCAGATGAAAAATCTCCTGCTTATATTTGAACAAAGGATCCTGAGAAGAATATTCGATGGTATCTGTGAAAATGGTGTTTGGAGAAGGAGGTACAACTATGAGATATATCACAGATATAAATATATATTTGGTGGTAAAGACGTAGTATCTCTTATGAAAATTGGAAGACTAAGATGGGCCGGACATCTGGCAAGATCACAGCAGAACAACCCTCCTAGAAGGATCCTTATGTCACAACCTGTGGCAAGTAGAAGTAGGGGTAGGCCAAAACTCAGATGGATGGTGTAGATGAGGATGGTACAAAAATAGGCGCAGCAAACTGGCAACAGTTGGCAATGGATATAACTGACTGGCGTAATAGACTTGGGAAGGTCGAGGCTCTTTTATAGGGCTGAAGCACCAATGATGATGATGAGTAAAAATAAAAACTGATATGTCACCATATCTTGCTCTTATATTTGCACCAAAATTCTACCATATTAATTTTCTGGTCACATCTAAATATTACATAGGTTTGTATTGGTTTGCCTTATTCACTGACAGCTCGTTGTGTCAACGAACAAGGTAAAAGTATTGCTTAATTTGACATCACAACATGAATGGATAACGAAAAATGACCGTGGAACATGAAGACCTTTTTTAATAAGAAAGAAGATGGTAAAGATGAAATCAAAGCGAGAATAAATAAAGGTATAGCAATGACACGACCATTAAACTCATTTATCTGACAAAAGTCAATCAAAACCAAACAATGAGACAAAATGAAGCTAAATCGTAATATAAGCAAGGGGATTGAGAAAAGACGACATGGTTCGGGTATGTAACGGAGATGTCAGAAGACAGATGGCACTGAAGAATATTACAATGGATTTCCTCTGAAAAATGAAAGGGAGAATGACTTCGAAGAAGTATACGTGACGAGGTCGATGAAGCAATGACAGCAATATTAAAATCTATTTAGAATAATGAGGATCTTTAGGATACTTATTATAGTTATGAAGCAAATACTTTTTAAAACAGTTTTTTACGCATTGCTTATTTTGTCTTGATTTTTCTTAGAACACTATTATGTTATTTATGAAATCTACAAGTTTGTAAATATAAAGGCTTATTTAAATAAATAGTTTTATAATTTTATAAGGTAATAATTTAATTGTTAAAAAGAGTAACAACTACGATTACCATTAAGTTGTCTATTGCAATAGTTATAACAAAAAACAACGAACGTTTACTTTAGGTAATCATAAATTTGAAAAACCAACCAGGTTCAACTCTAAATTTCTTCTTTTTGGTTATCTCATATGACATAATTCCGATGAACTATTTTAGTGGTTACTAAGATAAATACGAAATTTTAACCTCTATATTATTTTTAGCATTCCAATAAGTTATTAAGTATGCTTTTTGTCCGAGCTGATCTCGCCTGTGATGCTTTTTTGCTAATAGGAGGACTATTAGTAACTTATTTATATTTTTCAAAAAAAGACGACAAACGCCTTACCCCAGCTAAAATCTCCAAACATTATTTACATCGGTATATAAGGTAAATTGTATTAAAATATACAGTGAAGGGCAAAATTATTGAATAAATTTATTTGTTCGAGAGAAAAACCGACTTTGGAGGCAAATCCCGAAGTAGGTCATTTTTTTAATCAAGACTTTTACCATTAGAATATATCATACTAGTACAGTTATCCATGTAGGCATGCTGACATAGTCGATGATATTCTAAAAGAAGGATAGGGATCGTCTACTAGCTCATTTTAAAAGTTAGAGGATTCGTTAATTTTATTTTTAAATCTTGTAAATTTTGTGGTTGGTCGGTGACCTAGATCATCCTCAATGATTTTTAAATATATATTAAACTAAAAAAGAAGTAATTTAGTCCCTAATTTTGTACAATATTTATTTATCAACAAGACAAATCATCAGATTTGTGAATTGGTCGGCCAAATTTGAAATTTAAAATTGATTTTTAATCAGTTGCTTTCATCCAGTCCTCGTAGACACATCGTCTCAGGACCAGCAACTTCATGTGAAGTCATACTTCGGCGTATTACCTAATCCACTGGTAACTTTAACATCATAATATTTAATACCATATAATGTAAACTAAATGTAAACAAACAATTTTTGACGGGTTTTTACCCACATAGTTAGTGGCTCAATACATGTATACCTAGAGACTGATGATGGAAAATGATTCCGAAAACGCTTTGTGATATAGCCCGATTGGGTTTTTAAATTATATACCTTTTATAAAGGATTTTTAATAAAATTTGTTGTGATATATGGTATACAGCCAACTACAAGAACTTAGATTCCTTGTGTATTATGTTAATGTTTATTTCACTCAATAGGGAATTTAATAATCTTTCAATTGGGTTAGCACACGACCCCTATTCTTATTTAAAAAAAAGTCGCTTTTGTAATCAAGTCCAGATGAATAATGTCACTAGTATGGTATACACAAAAATATAAAATTATCAGAAAACTATTTCAAAATTTGTTTACAAGCCACATTATTATTACAATACATTTTTTATATGAAAAATATTTTTTTTATAATTTTGCCCCTTACTGTATAATAACATAAACTCTTTAAATATTTTATATTGCTACAATTATATTAATATTAACACATTAAATATTATGTATTATAGGCTAATCGACTGTTATATCTCACCAAAACGGATTCTCCAAAAATGTACAAAAAGTCAAAAACTGTATGGAACCGAACAGTTGTAAATTGAAAAGAGTAACCTCTGTATAATTAATAATTCGCTTTTGATTGATAAAAACAAAAACCCACTAAGACCAGCAAACATAAATCAAAAAAATCCGTCAACCTGTTAATAGGGACATACAATATTAGACCAATGTCCACAGATGAAAAAGTATATGAACTGGAAGAAGAATTAACAAACATAAAATGGGATATCATAGGCCTATTAGAAACTCGAAGAAAAGAAGAATACCGAATACAGCTAAAATCCGGTAATCTACTATATTATAAAGGAAATGAAATGAATAGTAAATTTGGAGTAGGATTTATAATAAATAAAGCTATAAGTAAGCATGTCCAAATTATCAAAGGTATATTAGATCGTGTCGCCTATGTCATACTTAAAATAAGAAGAACATTAATTAAAATTATCCAGGTATATGCCCCCAGGTATATGACAGCTTATGATGAAGAAAATATCAAACTATTTTATGAAGATATATCCAAGGCGATGGAAGAACATAAAAATCGTCTTACACTAGTAATTGGAGATTTCAATACCAACCTGGGTAGAAAACTAAACGAAGAAGAAACTAAAATAGGTGATTTCGGGTATGGTCAGAGAAATGATAGAGGTGATACTTTGATGAACTACCTAGAAGAAAAGCATCTATACGCAATGAACTCCTTTTACAAAAAAGAAGCCCCAACGAAAGTGGACATGGATCAGCCCTAATGGATCCACAAAAAATGAGATCGACTTTATACTGTCCACGGAACGATATATCATTAAAGATGTAACAGTTCTTAACAGATTCACAATAGGTAGCGATCACAGGATGGTCAGAGCAAAAATTAGTATTGACGGTAACAATGAGATGAAAAGAAAGATAAGTAGAAACTGGGATCTAGTAAATAGAAATAAACTAGGGCAATATAAAGAGATATACAAAGACCTATTAAAAGAACAACTTACCCAAAAATTACACAGTGATGATAAAGATATAGACGAAATACACAACATACAGCAACAATGATTACATCAGGAAAAGAAATAGCAAAAAAGGATCTAAAATAAGAACAACTATATATCATTAGAAACAAAGAAGCTTATGGATAAAAGAAGGAAACTGAACGAAGGAGGCAAAAGGAAATCTATAGAATGTGTAGAAATCAATAAAACAATAAGCCGAATGATAAAAGCAAATAAGAGAAAAGAACAAAAAATAAAAATAAAAGAAGTAATACAGAACAACAAAAATATGAATTGTTTAAGGCCAAAATTAGGTAAGTTTGAAATAAACAAAATAAAACATGTAAATGAAGTAGAAACAAACGTTAAAGATGACATCATAAATATAATCCACCATTTTTACTCAGAATTATATAAAACAAAAAAGGAACCACCAGAAGAAATTAAAAACCAACTTAAGGTTAAAATAAAAAATGTCAACTCAGAGCTACAGTCAGAAATACGAAAATCAGAAATAAAGAAGGCACTGAAGGAAATGAAAAACAACAAATCGCCTGGAAAATATAGAATAACTGCAGAGATGCTGAAATATGGTAGAAAAGTGGCAAATGAATACCACATTCCTCTATATATGGCGTCCATAGATTTCGAAAAGGCTTTCGACAGAATCGAACATTGGACAGTGAAAGGTTCTTTGATTAACAGCAGAATTGACCACAGATATACGGAACTAATAGCCAATATATATAAGGAAGCCAAAACAACAATTAAAGTTTATGAAAAAACAAAATCAATACAAATAAATAGAGGCGTGAGATAGGGTAATACAATATCACCGAAACTTTTCAATCAGGCTCTTGAAGATACTTTTAAAAGATTAGAATGGGAAGAAAAAGGTATACAAATTTGTGGACAACGCTTGAACCATCTAAGGTACGCTGATGATATCGTATTGATAATTGATAAAAAAGAAGAATTATTTAAAATGATAAAAAACTGGACGTAGAAACTGGAAAGATAGGCCTTAATATAAATTACAGCAAGACCAAAACCATAACAAATACGGATGAAGACATCACAATGACAATCGAACAAGATAAAAATAGAACAAGTTTAGGATTATATATATCTTGGTCAAACTATAGAACTTAACGAAGAGAACCAAACAGCAGAGATAAAGAGACGAGTTAGACTGGCATGAGCGGCATTTGACAAACTAAGCTACATTCTTAAAAACAAAAGATATCCACAGCATCTTAAGACCAAAGTATACAATCAATGCGTACTCCCTGTTCTTACTTTTGGTTCCCAAACGTGGAGATTTACAATAGCAAACATGGACAAAATCATAGAAACCCAAAAAGCAATGGAAAGACAAATGTTGCACATCAGAGTATTGGATAAAAGGAGAAACGAGTGGATAAGAGAGAAAACAAAATCGAGGGATGTTAGACAAGAAGTTGCAATATTGAAATAAAGATTTGCCGGACACAATATAAGGCAAAAAGAAGACCGATGGAACAAAAAAGTTGGAGACCGCGGGAATATAGACGAAGCAGAGAAAGGCCCCAAATGAGATGGGCAGATGATATCAAGAAGCAAGTGGGCTCTAGGTGGATGACTGTAGCCACAGACAGAGAAGAATAGAAAAGGATTAGGGAGGCCTATGTCCAAAGATGGACCGAAGAAGGCTAATTAGATAGATTAGAACCTCTGTATAAAGAATATTCATTTATACTTTGTTCATCAATAGACTTAAAATGTTATCTAATAAAAATTATACCTAGAGCATTCATTGAAATAAAGGGAATTATAATATTTCAATCAACAACTAGAGTGTAACATGCAACGATGGCTTAAAAAAATAAACCAGGATGATGATAGAGGAAATTCTCTTATCGCCACAAACATATACAGACAAGCAGAATATGCAAGTAACCACCGATTAGTACTAAGCAAATTCATATACAGGGAAAAACGACAAAAAAACAATATCCAGAAAAATGAGGAGATGCAAAAAATTACAAAGATAAGGAATAAAGAAAAACAACAACAGTTTGGTATTCAAACATTAAATCAGAATAGGCTACAGAATATGCTACAGATGATTGAATAATGAACCCCAAGAATAGAATAAGACTGTTACTCTGAGACAACAAATAAAGCAAAGAATATTAATCGAGAAGAACGAACACTCGAAGAGACTGTACATATACATAGAGTATGGCAGATCAATGCAAGTGTGGTTAAAAATAAAATACACTTGAATTAATAAACGAAGTAAAAAATCATACAGATAATTACATCAAAGGTAAGATTGGTTCCCATTGATAAGATTAGACTCATTGGAGAGAGAAGAAGGAAAAGACCTGAAACAAGGTTCCTTGATAACATCAATGAAGACATGAGGAATATGGGAATACGTGCTTGGCGAATAAAGGCGATGAGATTCAGAATGATGAATTACATCAAAGGAGTGGAAAAGGCATTGCATAAAATTATTGCAAAATAGATAAGAGTATCTTTCACAAATTCCTGTGACAGTATTATCGGGGGAAGTTGAAATCACAGAAGAAGATATAACTAAAGCACTAAAGAATGTCAAAAAACAACAAGGCACCAGGATCATAGAACATAAAACTGGAACTGATTAAATATGCAGAAGCAAGCATCGTATCATTTATACGAGTGTTGTTTAATAAAATTAAAGTAGGCAAGGATATTATCGATTATTGGAATTCATGTCCTCTATTTTTAAAAATGTGACAAAAGTTCACCAAATTACTATAAACGGATCAGTATAATGCCTTAATAGCAAGAATCTTTTCCACAGTTATATAAAAAAAATAATATAACAAAATATGAATACATATGGCTTTAATCTATCACCTACACTTTTTAACGGATACATATATCAAGTTTTAAAAAGACGGTATACAAAAAGCGGAAAAATGGGTATAACAGTACAAGAGAATATACTACAGTAACTACTTTTTGCAGATGACCAAGTCATTTTTGCACAAGACTGGGAGGACATAAAATATATGATAAGTAAAATAAAGAAAAAATATGAGCTACGGGGACTTAATATAAGTATATGTAAAACCGATTACTTTGTATTGAATTCAAAGTTGAAGATTTAAACTTAACTTTAGAAGAAGAGTAAGAGATGATAAGCTGATATGGTACTTATATGAAAGATAAAGAAATTAAAACAGCACGTAGAAAACAAGCCAAGAAAGAGCTCTACGAATAATCAATTACAAAATAGTTGGAAAACAGATACCTGCAATGGTACGGGCATGTACAAATAATGCCAGAGCACAGATAGCCAAAAAAATATTGGATTGAGACCCGCCGGGAGAAGACAAAGGGTAAGAACTTCTATAAGATGGAAAACTTAAATAGGAAATGTAATGATAGATTGATACCTTAAAGAAGGTGACTGGGAGAATAGAGTGCTCTGGAGGACAAAATGGGAAAAAGACAAAGAAGGAGATTAAAAAAAAGAAAGGAGACCATTAGGCTTCAAAATATAAATCACAAATCACCTTAATTGAGTTCTTCTCAAAAATATTGCCGATAAATCGGTAAAAAAATTAAATTTGATATTTTTTAGGTTAACACCAGGCCTGGCTGGTATTGTGCTTGTTTCTGCTACACTTTTGCGGTATTTTGGTTCGGGTCCTCGTTGGCCAATAACTGTCATCAGTTTTGAAGGATTTTGTAAAAGATATTGGTGGACAACCTTACTTTATGTTCAGAATTGGGCGAATGTTGACACCATGGTAAGAATTATGATCCTCACTTGACGATCTAATCTGAAAATTTTGTTAAATATGTTTACACTTGTTTAGAAAACAAATTAGTTTAAAATAACATTTAATCTTATATAGGTATATGTTAAAATTTGCTACTGGTCTCAAGATCAATTTAAAATAGTTTTGGGCGTGATTTTACCAACTAATATTTTTACCAAATGCGTTGCAGATGTTTATCTGTTAACACAATTTCTTAATTAATTTCGATTTCCGGATTGGATATCGAAACTTTAAAAACAAAGGTGAAATTTAATTTTCATTACAATCAATTGTGGTTTAGTTCCATATAAATACACTTTTTAATTTAAACAAGCTACAAGAAAACAGTTTCAGAATGTATAATTATATTATGTAACAGCACTCTGTATAAATTTAAAGATTAAAACAGAAGTGCATAGTGATGTTCATTATATTAAAACCTAATCAGTTAATTAAAGATTCAAAAAAATGAATGTAAATGAATAATTGTCTTCATTAATATAAACAATAATTTTAAAATTTTTCAATATTGTATTTAAATTTATAATCGTTAAAAGTTAAATTTATAAAAGTTTATATAATCAGCTGTGAAACGAGCAATAATTTTTGGGCATTCAAAATTATTGAATTTGGTTTAATTAAAAACCAAAACAAATACGCATAGTTTTAAAATTATGCAAAATATTTTTAGAAACTAATATTATAAATCGTTTATAAAAAAAAGCATACCGTTGACATATATTTTTTGTTTTAAAAGAGATACGGTTTTGTGAAAATGCATTTAACAATGTTAAAATTTTGTATTTTCACCACGGACATCGATGCAATCCTGGATTCGAGCTGTAATACTGCTAACAAGTCGATCAAGTATTTCCTGTGGGAGATTCTTTCATTTTTCTGTACAGACAATTGCAAGCTCATAAGCGGTTCTAGGATACTTTCTTTGGGCATGCATTGCTTAGAAAACTACATTTCATGCACGGTCAATGAGAGTCATGCCCAAGAAACATCGCAGCCCACTTCAAATGGCGAATACCTTCTGTCTTAAGATAGTCATTAACCGCTTGAGCCCTATGTTGGGGGGGGGGGGCATTTCATCCACACATACAAAATTTTTACCCATAGCTCATTGCCATAAAATTACATGAAGTTCTAGGTTTTAGCTGAGAAACTCTTATTGAATTCGACTCCTAAAACCTGACTCTAATTTTTTTTCTTATTGTAGCCAATGATGCCCTGATTCCTGTAGCACGTGTAAAGTCTCTTTTTAGGTCTGGTACAGATATGGAAAAATTTATCCGAATGGAAATTCTGATACATCTATTATCCTAATTATTGACAACTCGGGATCTACCAGAGCAAGCTCTATTTTGTATCGAGTTTGTCTCCATAAGCCACATATATCTGTCTCACATATTTGTGAGAAACCACTTTGAGAAATACACACTATTTCTGCCACGAACCGCTGTGAATGGCCTTGTTTAATTAATGCGATAATTCTTGCATGGTTCAACTTAGTAATTCAATTAAGATTTATTATAAATCACGTTTTCACAAATTTTACCAGAATAAATGTTTCAAATGTTTAGACCTTGGCAAAACCAGATCACTTAAATGGGTATTTAAATAAAATGTTCCGCATTGCTGCTTTCGACTAAGTTCTTCACCTAGTCAATACTGATTTGGGAGGTAAAGGTACATTTGGTAATTTGTTCCTGTACAACTTTTTTTTTCGTCTTTATACAGGGGGGTCTGGAATCTTCAAATGATATCTCAGTCCAGGACACCACCTGACTGACCTTAGTACAGGATTCGTTCTTCATACTCTCGGCGATAGTTACCGAGGTATTTTAAAATGCCCTCTTGTCGCCAAATCTAAGCCAAATGCCTATCTTCTAAACCAGACATTCCTTTGTCATCCAGCGATCCGGAAGCGGAATGGTACAGCGGCCATTCCGGCATCACTTCCGAAGCGCTACCTTTATTCCTCCACAGGAGTCTCCCTGGCTCATTTCACTCGATATCACTCTCATACGGGCATTTCCTCTTTTCCCACAGTCTGACTCACACAGGCTAACTCTTACAGTTTGACCCACTTTTCTACCTTCAACTAGCATTTTTCCCTCTTACCTTTGCCGTTGATCCAGCTGTCTTTCTTTCTCTTGTTTTTTCTTGATAACTGCACGGATATAGTTGTGTATACTAGTCTAACCTGCTTTATATTAAATCATTCTCTTTATAATTTCTCTCACTGTAACAAAATTCACAGTAACAAAATTCACACCTGTCTCTCTTTCCATTCTGTTCATTTCTATTATTCCTCTGTTGCACTCTAACATTATATGTGTCACAGTGTCTAAGTGCCCGCAGTATAGGCATTCATCTAAGTTAGCCTTTCCGAACCTAGAGGGGTAGGCCCTAAAACATCCGTGTCTTGTGAGCACCTGCGTCAGGAAATAATCTAGTCGCCTGTGGCCACAGCCCACCTAATCTCTTATGTTGGGATTAGCATTTTCGTCCACTGTGTCACATCCTCCGCGTTATTCCATTCTTCTTACCATCTTTCAGTTGATCTCTCCCTTTCCTGTCTTCTCTCGGCCATAGTAAGATTTGGGCATCTTCTTTTATAGAGCTCTTTTCTTTCCACCGCCAGAACATGCAACGAAACACATTCAGTGATAGTCCGCCGCAGATAGGCTGCCGCAGACAGTCCTGTAGACGCATGCTACTTGCAACAGACTTGTTCTGTCCACTCGTATCATGAGCCTCCTATAGGCCGTTATCTTTACCGCCCCGCTCCAGACTGGTGTCGCATAGAGGACGATCGACTGTACAACACCGTGTAAGCCCCTTCTTCTTTCGGATTTGGGTCCCCCAATATTGGGCATCATCCTCTCCAACGCAGCTGCATTATTCGCAGCCTTCTGGGCCACTTCCCGCACATGCTCCCCCATTTTCCATTCTGGTGCAATGTCACTCCTAGGTACTTTACGTGTTTCTTAGGTGTTAAAGATGCTCCCGCACATTGTAATTCAACAGTTTGCCTGTTTCTTTCCCCCTTCAGAATAATGGCTTCGGTTTTTATTGCCGCAAGTTTCAGTCCGTGCTGGGTCATCCATTTCTATATTCATCCATTTCGTCATCTATTTATTATTATTATTATTTCGTTGTTTCGTTAAAAATAAACATTATGTACTATGCTATACTTGCGTGAATTACTTTGTACATTCAAATTGATTTTTAGAAAGCACATATTTATATTTAAAATTTACCGGCCTTAGCGTTTTCCATAGGTTTTTAAAGCAAGGAGATAAACAATTTTATTCCGTAAGTGGTTTCTACACTCTATGTTGTAATGAATATTTGGTTGACCCTTTTAAATATATTTTGTATTTAAACTGAATGATGGTCTAATATACATCATTTACTTTTTGTTATTTCTAGTGTGTTGGACATTCATGGTATTTAGATGTTGATATGCAGTTATTTTTGCTCTCTCCTCTAATATTTTGGTTACTGGCAAATTATCCCAAAACGGGAATCTTCGTTATAGTAACTGGAACATTTTTGTCTATTGGACTTTGCTTTTCAAGGGCCTACACAATGGAATTACAGGCAATGGTTTCTGGAGTAACAATGTAAGTGACCCATTTCATATTTTGTCTAATAGGTATGTCTAATATAGTATTTGTTATCAATAAGAAGATATATCAGATGGAGTAGGTAGCAAAAATACATTTAGGTCAACAGTCCATCTCATCAAAAATTGGTTCAAGGGGTATCTGCTTTTAAAGTGGAGCTTCTATACTCGCGTTGTATTACTTTTTCTCTCTACAGTAAAATATTGAGGCGAGCGTCACGAAACTAGCGATACAATATGGCGTTGCCACGGATAGCATTAATAATATATTTAAAATTAATTAAAAAAATTTTTTGTTATTTACATATTTTTTATATTTTTACAAATTCAATAAATTATTGTTTGCTCGTAAGGGAGAGCGTCCACCAAAGTGGCGTGGCACGTGGCAAGTAGCAAGTAGCACACGTCTAGCATGTTACATAAAATGTAACCAATGCAAACGAATGATTAGAGCGACTGACATCACTGTCATTTTGGTGTACGCTGAATCATTCGTTTTCATTGGATACATTTTAAGTAACACTTGCTACTTGCTACTTGCCACGTGCCTCGCCACTTTGGTGGGCGCTCTCACTAACGTCATATTTATGTTTACGTATTAACAAAGCATACGTTGTTTACTTATGACACATCTGTCAAATACAGAACAAATATTAATAATACAATTTAAAGAAATATCATTTAATAGTTAAATTAATTATTATATAAACTACATAATATTTTTAAAAATAATGTATTTATATGAAATTATTTTAAAACGAGAAATATTAAGAACATTGTAACATTTATGATGACATTTGTGATTTATTAAATTTTGACAGTCGTTACGAATCAAATCTTTTAGTGACATGTCATTCTTTAAATTTTTCACCTCATATTTAATGACTATATTTTGATAGTTATTTTTCATGTAGTTTTTTATTGAAACTAGAATGAACTGACTAGAAACGAATTGATCAAAAGTAGTGAATCGATGACAAAAACCGCTATTATTCTATTGGATTTTATATATTTTAGGCATTTTATTTGTAGCCAGTTATCCAGTTACCCTTTTTTCCATTACATGTGTTTTTTGTCCTATTTTTATTATTACCTTTGACAGCACCTTTAAGCAAAAAAGGTCCTTAAACTTAAGTTCTTCTACAATATGAGGTTTCTTACCAGATATGCGTCCTTAACGTACAAAAAATATTAAGCTAGTGCATTTGCTGGGACATACTACATACATGCACCTTTTCAATATCACTATGAATGCTATATATTTCGATGTAGCTATTTCTACTCTCCAGAAATTCCTGTTATATCACAGATAAATTAGGATTTGTTTGTACTAAATACATAGGCAGTAATATTCTGATTGCAATAATGTCGGATTGCAATGACAAATTTTCAGGCTTTCAATTTTTTTTGTTTAGCTTGGACCATGAAAAAAGTATAAGTTATTGGATATTGTCAACTTATATGCCTTTAATTGTAGGTATAAATCTTACAGCTCTAATACATCAGATTTCTTCTATACTACTACATGGAATCTGCACATTATTTAAGATCAAAAGTGCACCATAAAGTTACTCTCTTTAAGCTCTTTCTCTATCTTTTATTTTGGCCCTAAAATAATTAATTTTTGTATAATGTGATTTTCGTAATTCGCTTCCAATTGCTTTCTTCTCTCAAAATCAGCTGTCTTATATTTAACAGATTTCACAATAATCTTTTAGTAATTCTCTTCCGATTGCTTTTTTTTTCTCCAAATCAGCTGTAATAAATTTAACACATATCTGACATTGATTTTTTTTATCGGTAAAAAAGACATATTAGTCGGTCAGATAGCTCAGCGGGCTGTGCGGCTACCTCTCATTCGCTTTAACTGTCGAATGGTTCAGTGGATGTGGGTTCGAGTCCCAGCTCGTAGTACAGAAAACAAAAAGTCTAACGCAGCAGTTTAAAATTCTAGATGAATCTGCGGCTTAGACTAGGATATGCTGGGATCTGATCGGCCTATGGTGGAGCAGTGGAGGTTTTTTATGACATTTAAATCAGAATGTAACATGATCGCATTTACATAAGAAGAAACTACAAGAAGAATATACCAAGGTTAGCTAGATATTAACCTCGCGAAAACAGAGTATATATCTACAAGTCAAGAAAACAAAGAAAATTTACAGATTGACGACAACGTTACAATCAAAGGAAAGGATAAATTCAAATACTTGGGATTTAGAATCACGAAAAACGCAACAACAGGGGAAGAAATTAAACAAAGATTAGGACAAACAAATACAGCAATCTGACAACTTTACTCAGAATGGTGGTATAAACACCTAGACAAAAACACAGATTTATAAACCATTAGTGCGAAGTATTATGACATATGGGGCTAAAAATTGATTAGAAATAAGAAAAACAGCAATAAAATGGTAGCAATAGAGATGGAATGGTAAGAAGGACTAGCGACAGCAGATGGATAAAGAGTATAATTGAATGGAGCCCCACAGAAAGCAGGAAAAGAGGACAACCCCAAATGACATATAGGAATGAAGTAGACCACGCCATAAGTGGAAGAGGCCTAAACGATGGAAGATGGGACAATAGAGATGAATTGTTGTTTTGTTCTTCTTCTTCTTCTTCTTCTTTATAAGCAATTCTGCTTATTCATTGGCGGATTAATACCTCTGAGGAAGGTTGTACCTCCATATTTTGCGCAGGCGTCCGATACTGCTTCTGTCGATTGGTGATTTGTTGTAGGGTATATTTTTACCTCATCTGACCTTCTTATGAATAAACGTTCTCCTTGAAAACTAAGAGCATGTTAAATCACTTATGGCATATAAAAAATTTTTATGAAAAAGTAGTTTGTACTCTTATTGTAGTTTGGCAAATTTAAGAAAATAACGTTTAAAATCTGTTCGTCTTTTCTAAATACTTCCTACTTTTGCTCTTCTTAGTTTAGGCACATGTTTCAACTTTGCTTAATATGAAATCCTTTTGACGGTTAAAACCATTTGACCAATAATTTGCACAAATCGTGCTTCTCACGGTAGGTACTGAACCGGAAGGTACTGACTATCATCAAATATCGAAAGTTACAGTTCTTCGGACATATTATGCGAAATGAATCCAGATGTGCTCTCCTTTTTGGAAAATATTTGGAAAACGAGGTCCGGGAAGAAGAACATCTTGGTTAAAGACTCTCAGAATCTGGTTCAATACAACCTCTGTCCATCTTTTCTGCACTGCTGCAGATAAGATAAAGATCGCCATGATGATCGCCAACATATTCGCCATCGTATTCTGTGCATCTAAAGCATCATTTACTTAAATCTATAGATTTAAGTGTCTCTGCTTTAAATTTTTGACGGTTTTTAAAGTTTTTTAATGGTTTTCGTTCATTTACTGCGGTTACATTTTTTCCAGCCTGTAGTTTATTGTGTAAGTTGTCTTTCGGAAAAGTATAATTTTGGTTGATTCTCTAGATTACCTGAAATTAAAATTATTTAATAATATCACAAGTATTAACTAAAATTTGGACATTTGGAAAAAAATTGGAAACAAAAACTTACTTTTTGTTAATGAACTATTTGATTCAGACACATAAATCATTGTCTTTTATCGAACAATCGAAATCATCTAAAATCGTTGTAAAATCATTCTATTTTCTTGCTTTTTTTAAATAAAAATCAGACAAATCATATTATGTAGTAATAGTGTTTGAGTTATTTAGATATTTAGGATATATTTGTATTCCAAATGAAGATAATGCGACAGTTTCGTCTTTTTGGATTATAATCAATCTCTGTCGATAACATCAAAGTCTAAATTGGCGCAGAAGTGGCCATCTACCACCATTCCATTATCTAATTAAAAGAACATATAAAGCAATAATAAAATATAATCCTAATATTAATTAAAACTTTTAGACATTTTAAAGGGTCATAAAGATTAAATAAACAAATAAATAATATCTTTTAGGGATCCGAAACCGGAGTACATGAATAAATATTATTTAAGAACGGAAACAAGAGCTTCCCCTTGGTTCATGGGAACAATACTGGGATACATGTTAACGCGAAAGCAGCTAAC
Source organism: Diabrotica balteata (assembly GCA_918026665.1). NCBI lineage: Eukaryota > Metazoa > Arthropoda > Insecta > Coleoptera > Chrysomelidae > Diabrotica > Diabrotica balteata. Next base: position 125,422,156 of record OU898278.1, read on the forward strand.
TTTAAGAAATTTACCAAAAGTAAGTAGGTATATAAAAATTATTAAACAAAACTAACCATTTTATGCGTTTTTGGTTTAATCCATACTCCAATTTTGATTCAACAGAGTTTTATGTCACTGCCACAGTCGTTATCTTAATATCCAACAATTGATATTTGCCTGTAGACAAGTAATTAAGGCGTATTCAATTTCTTTAGAGTTAAGTCCAACTGAAATTCGTCTCGATTTAAATTGCCTAGATAATTACTTTCAGTATGCACATTTTGTGGATTCCACAATCCGCAGTCAAAATTTTGATCATTTATGTTTATGAACTTTAAAAAATAAGGCTATTATCGAGCACAAGTTTAATTAAATCTTGCCCAAGTATTTTCGCTTAAAATAGCATTTTCAAGGGCATTTCGTCAAATATGAGCTATCCAGCAAGCGTAGAATGTGAAAAACATTAGTAATAACATAAAATTGTACAAAACACCACACTAATACAAGGACAAACAGTTTAAAATTACTTAAAAGATTCTACGCACTACATTCTTTGTCAGTATCAGGAGGGAGAATAGTTCATTCATTCATTCTCCCTCCTGATACTGACAAAGAATGTAGTGCGTAGAATCTTTTAAGTAATTTTAAACTCTATGTCCTTGTTTTAGTGTAGTATTTTGTACAATTTTATGTTATTACTTATGTTTTTTACATTCTACGCTTGCTGGATAGCTTATATTTAACGAAATGCCCCTGAAGATGCTCTTTTAAGCGAAAGTACTTGGGCAATATTTAATTAAACTTGTTCTCGATAATAGCCTTATTTTTCAAAGTTCATTTACTCGAGCATTCAACCTTATATTAATTATTTATGTTTCTTTTGTTTCTATTTATTATGGACTTTGAATTTTATGTTTAATAAGCAGACAAATTAGTTTAGTTAGTTATTTTCATAGATCGATGACTCCTTGTGATGATGTTGATGACATGCTTTGATTACGCCTTCTAATATATCATTTATTTATTCTTAAGAAATATATTTAACGAAGATGCAGGGCTAAAAAACAATAGTGGTCCATATTATGGTAAGAAAATTATGATTTCTAATTTAAACAACTAGGCAAGAGACCTTTTACTTTAAAGCTAGAACTTGGACAGTTTGAAGACAACATAAGGATCTTTCGAACAAACATAGAAGATATAGCAGAGACGTAAAGATCATATTAATAGGGTCTATATAAAGATGATTAACACTAGAATTTGTTCCACTAGAATTATGATCAATTAAATATGGCATTTAGGCAATGACCCAGTAACTGAATAGAATCTACAAACAAGACAATACACAAAAAAGTAGCTTTCAGAAATGAAATAATTATGGATCTACAATAAAAATAATTAATAAGCTCCAATAATATTATAATATGAAGTCCAACATGCTATAAACAACTCAAAATCTGACAGAGCCCCTGGGCCAGATGAAGTTCATATCGAGCTGATTAAACTTATAGACGAAGAAGACAATTTAAGTGCAATAACTATACTCTTTAACAACATATACAAGTTTGGTGAGTTACCTACAGAATGGCTACTATTGTCCTTTGTTCCGCTACCAATAACCAGGAACCAAAAACACTGTAATAACTACATATAGTTGATGGATTCGACCGTTACTTGATGGAAATTCATTTTATGTAACAATAAAACACTGAAAACTTTGTTTTCAAACTTCCACAAAATTTATTTTAACTATTATCACTACAGCTGTTTCGGCTGATAGCCTTTCTTAAGTGATCTATTTTTGGCATGCGTTTACAATTTATAGACTCTAATGAAATAGGTTGAGGAGGGGAGAACTGTTTGTCTCAAGTTGGTCATTCAGAATTATATCTGTGTTTTTTAATTTATTGATTTCCATAGATTCTAACAAAGATAGCTTAAGGCCTTTATTTTGAACGTGAAGAATTTTAAATTTGTCATTGAAAGAATGATTATGATCTAGAAGGTGAAGTGCGTATGTCGAATCTGTTTTTCTATTCTTGAAAGCCCTTTTATGTTCTGCTATTCGTTTCTCAAAGTTTCTACCAGTTTGACCGATGTAAGTTTTTGGGCAGTCGCCACATTGAATTTTATACACACCACTATTTAAGTGTTTTTTATTTTGGCTCTTGTTATTTTTAATATATTTACCTAGGTTGTTATTTGTTCGGAAAGCTGGTGTTATTCCTTTCTTTTGTATATGTTTGGCAATTTTTGTTGTTATTTTGCCTGTATATGTAATCGAGCAGAAGGTACTGGGTTTTTTCTCTGGTGGTGGAAATACTATTTTCAGGGCTTTCTTGTGTAGTTTTTGATTTAACATTTTATTAATTGTTTGTTCGTTGTATCCGTTGTTTACTGCTATTTGCTTAATTATATTTAATTCTGTCTCAAAGTTGTCTTTTGACATCGGAATTTCTGTTAATCTATGTAACATACTATGATAAGCTGCCAGTTTATGTTGTGTTGGATGAGATGATGAATTGTGTATAGTCGTGTCAGTATGGGTAGGTTTGTGAAATATAGAGAAGTCATGTTTGTTTTGAAGTCTGCTAATTTTTAAATCTAAAAAATTTATGCATTGATTTTGTTCTGTTTCTATTGTAAATTCAATATGACTATGAAGTGAATTAATATACGATGAAAATTGGTCGAGTTTATTAAAAAACTACATATAGATTATTCAGCCTAATGTCACACTTCAAAAAGTGCGAAGCGGGTATGAGTAATAGACAGTTTGGCTTTCCTAACGGCTTCGGAACAGTGGGAGCTCTGTATAGTTTCACAACTCTTGCTTAAAAATGTCGAGACCAACAAAAAGATGTTTTCGTTGCTTTTATAGACTATAAGAAAACTTTCGAAAACATTAAACATAACATTATCATGGAATGTCTAAAGAGAAAACGACTCGACAAAAATGACATTACCATAGTGAGAAATCTCCATTAGAACCAAGAGGCTGTAGTAACATTGGATGGAAATAGCACGGATGCACAATAGATAAGTAGAGAAGTGAGACAGGGCTGTGTACTTTCATCATTACTATTTAATATGTATTACGATGAGTTATTTACGCAAGCACTTGAAAAATGTACAGAAGGGATCAAGATTAATGGTGAAAATATAAATAGCATCCGTTATGTTGACGATATAGTCAATATGGTTAAAAGTGAGACAGACCTGCACACGTTACTAAACACAATTTGTGATACTGGAGACCAGTTTGGTTCAACAATAAACATATAAAAAACAAAACCCATGGTTATCAGTAAGAGGGCAAAGTCATTACAAGGATCCAGATATAAAATAAAGATATTGAGTAAGTAGACAAAATGAAATTTTTAGGAGTCTGGATTACGGAAGATCTGAATCCGAAATCAGAAATTTGCTCAATACTCGAATCTTTTGAGATGTGGCTCTTTAAGAGAATTTTGAAGATACCATGGACCGATCATATTACAAACGAAATGGTGTTTGCCCAGAATGGGAAGAGACAGAAAACTTTTGATCACTATTAAAAGGCGAAAGACAGCATATTTGGAGCACATACTTAGAAATGATAAGTACGAGTTGTTGCAGTGGATTATGAAGGTAACATCGAAGAAAAAAGGGGTCCTGGTAGACGACAAATATCCTGGCTGAAAAACATTCGCTATTGGGCCGGGTTAAACACACAGACGCTCTTAAGAAAAGCAGAAAATAGAGACGAATTTGCAATGGTTATAGCCACCTTCATTAGTGGAGACAACACTAGAAGAATAAGAACAGATAAGGACCGAGAAAAGTCTGCAATTGTAGTAGCCTACCTCTATTATTAAGGAGAGGGCACTTTCAAAACAAAGAAGTCAAACAAAGAATCTTATTAAACTTTGGATCCAAAGGTTAAAGGTTACCCCAGTTACCGATAACTCTGTATAAGGATGACACAGTCTTAAAACTTTGTCTTTAAGTATATATACTTATTTGAATTGCATCTGATAATAAACAAAAGTTTAAATTTATAACATTCTCAACTTTATAACAAGTTAATTACGCAAAGAAATCTGTCAGATTCTTCGATACTCCGTCTTCAGTTGTCTGTTTGGCATACACATACTTTTTTTGATTTCATATTTTTTATGATCACATAAAAAATCTTCTTTTTCTCTAGTTTAATTTTGATTTGCATCCGTACCATTCCTTCAAGTTACGCAACCATGAGATTCTTCTTCTTCCTACACTTTTCTTGCCCTGAATTTTCCATGTATAACCAATTGAAGTAGGTTGTATCTCTCATTACGCATAACATGCCCCAGGTATTGCAGCTTTCGTGTCTTGACGGTTTCCAATACTTCCATTCTCTTGTTGATTCTTCTGTAGACTTCGTTGTTTGTCACATGCTCGATCCATGGTACCTTCAGGATTCTTTTATACACCCACATTTTAAATGCTTTCATCTTTTTAGCAATCGACGCGTTAAGTGTTCATGATTCCATCTCATAAAGCAGAGTCCGAGAAAATGCCACCTCTCTATAACACCTTGCCAGCCTAACTCTCAAGTCCAATTTTAGTTCTCTTGCACAAAGTACCTTTCTCATTTTATTGAAGTTTGTACGTGCTTTCTCTATTCGAACTTTGATTTCTTTGGAGTAATCGTTTGTGTGATTAATTATTGTGCCAAGATAGTGGTAGTTTTCAACTTGTTCTAAAGCACTACCGTTAATTGTCAGGCTTTCACCATTATTTTGGGTTTTTGATATCCTCATAAATTTGGTTTTCTTGGTGTTTATTGATAATCCATATTCATCTCCATACTCAACTATCTTGTTCATTAGCTTTTCGAGGTCTTGTAGGTTGTCTGCTATTATGATAGTATCGTCCGCATATCTAATGTTGTTAATTGGTGTTTCATTGACCTTGATTCCTGCTGTTTCTCCTTCAAGAGCTCTTTTCATAATTTCTTCCAAGTATGCATTGAATAATAGTGGTGACAATCACACACCCTGTCGCACTCCTCTTTTAACTTCGAAACTCTTCTGATGTGTCAATATGTCGTATTATGTTGTAGTTGTTTTGCTTTGAGGATGTCCATAAGCTCTTTGTGACGGATTTTGTCGAAAGCTTTGTAGTAGGCTATAAAACAGACGTACATATCTTGGTTCACATCCAAGCATCTCTGGATTAGTACGTTGAATGCAAAGAGAGCTTCACAGGTACCTACACCATTACTGAATCCAAATTGAGTTTCTTCAATATCCATATCAAGTGTTTTGTAAATGTGTTGATGAGCAAGCAAGCAAGCAATTTGATTAAATCCAGCCTATGAGAAATGTTCACCCCTAAGAATTACGATCGGGTGTAACAATTCATTGGAGCAAGGTGTGTTAACTCGAGTATAAAACAAGAGTCACCCCACCGTGCTCCACTGCTCTAGACCATCCCTTTCCCCCCTATAGCACTCTGATGCGCTATAGAGGCACAACAATCAGCCAAATGCTCTTCATGTGCAGGTGCTGGATAATAGAACCCAACATGGTTTCCTAATCGAATGCAAAAACTCAGGACAGCGCATCTCCGCTATATTCCTGTTATCTTAAGGTGGCTTATCCGCGAACTAAAATTGCTTACTTGGGCCTCAAGTCCCCGCTCTAAGTCCCGGCTCAGTTTGGCGACTTGGATTCTCAAGGGGTTGGGCCCTACGTGCCCGGGTTTTGGGGGTTTTGTTAATTTTTTTGGTGGCCTGAAGCCGGTTTTTTTGTTAGTAATTTTTTTAATTTTTTTGGTGGCCGAAGACGGTTTTTTGTGTTTTTTGTAGATTTTTTTTTTATAGGTGATCCTGTGAACAAAAAATCAGAATTAGTACACAGTCTATATTATAATAATGAAAATAAATTAATATTATACGGTACCACAATACAGACTCTATCCTTGTGTAAGCAACTGGGCCCACTGTTTGTTTGGCGATATGCGGTATCCTGGATATTTTGAGCTACGAACTATCTTCCTTGTGTTATGTGTATTGATTTTTGAGATTTCTTCTCTCTCCTGGTGTTTTTTGGGTTAGGTTTCCATCGGGGGGGGGGGAGGTACGTTTATAAATAATCTTTAAAAACAATCTAAGTGTGTGAGACGTCAGGCTTACTTATAGGCTTATTGTACGGTGCTCGGTGCATTCTCTAGCATTTTTCTTTTTTGGGAGACAAATGAATGTTGAGGTCTACCATTCGTTGGGTATGTCACCCGATTGATAAATTTTATTAAAAAGCTTTAAGAGGACATCAATGTACTTATTTTCTATTATTTTAAGGATATCAATAGGCAGTTGATCTGGCCCCGTGCTTTTTCCGTTTCTGGTGTTCTTTAGTGCATACAGTATTTCTTCCTAAGATAAAAAATAACATATTAAATTGTGTTCGATGGCAGTTATTTTTTGTCTGTATTCTCGCTATTTCTCCTAATACGCTTTAGGTCAATATATTTATTCATTTTTTGACATATGCTTATTAAAGTCTATATATAGTAGACTTTAAATATTTTAAATAGGTAAAGAAATAATAAATCAGACTTACTCACAATCAATTTAATTTAACTATCCGACGACCGGTATTCGCTTTCTACAATATGCAAAGCATCTTCAGGTCTCGGTACAAAGTTAAACAAATGATGCCGGTACTCTATTAATAGATGGATGGTAGAACATGTTTGAAACTACTGTATATTGTTGATATGGAGAACTCAATACTATTATTGCAGTTGTTTGACAGTAAACGGGAAGTTCTTGAGGAGGTAGATTTGATCCAATGAATTTGAGATGTGTGTGAGATTGTTTATTAAATGTAAGTGGTGTAATTATTATTGTGTTATTAAAAGTTATTTATACTTATTCCAGAGATATATTTTTGAAATGTGTGTTATTTATTGAGTAAGTGTTTTATGAAGGTGACATTTATGACAATGAATAAGTCATAAATGTCACCTTCATAAAACAATTACTCAATAAATAACACACATTTCAAAAATATATCTCTGGAATAAGTATAAATAACTTTTAATATACACAATAATATATTACACCACTTACATTTAACAAACAATCTCACACACATCTCAAATTCATTGGATCAAATCTACCTCCTCAAGAACTTCCCGTTTACTGTCAAACAACTGCAATAATAGTATTGAGTTCTCCATTCAACAATATACAGTAGTTTCAAACATGTTCTACCATCCATCTATTAATAGAGTAACCGGCATCATTTGTTTAACTTTGTACCGAGACCTGAAGATGCTTTGCATATTGTAGAAAGCGAAACCGGGCGTCGGATAGTTAAATTAAATTGATTGTGAGTAAGTCTGATTTATTATTTCTTTACCTATTTGAAATGGACTCACACAAGCAACAAATTCATGATTTAAATATTTTATTTTAAAAACCAATAATATCGCTTTTTTAATAAAATTAAAAACAATATATTTTAATAAAATTTAATTTCGCTACTATACTACCTTTTGTTTTATTATTTTTAGAAAATTATCTTACCAGCATGGCTTTTTAGCTTTTCACTTATGATAGTTTGTATTTTTGGTGGACATAGTACATTAAGAGGACCAGAATATCGACGATTAGAAAATTCATTTTATATTGCATTGATAAGACCGTCATTTTGTTTAGCAATAAGCTGGATTATTTGGGCATGTGCTACAAATCATGGGGGTAAGTTTTTGGAGATCTTATGTTTTAAATATTTTTAATATTAAATTTTTCTCCTCGGTCAAAGCCCAGATCTCTAAAGAATGCGGCTTGGTATATTACCCGTTTCGCAGGGTTAAGTTAAACAGAGTTAAAAAGGGTTACGTGTAAATGCAATAGAAGCTTTTTAAGGACCTTTAATAAAATCGGCAGCAAACTTATAGGTCAGTAGGATTTTAAGTATTTGGTTCTTTTCGAGGATTTGGTGTCCGGGTAATCTGTGAAATTTTCCAGTGAGTCGGAAAGGAGCCTTTTTGGATGATTACCTTTAAAAAGCGCTGCAGATATTTTGTAACCTTTTATTTTACATTCTTGTAATAACTGGCCTGTTATCAAATAAAATCCTAGGGCTTTTTTTTGGTTTTGTAATTTTATCATTGTATTTCTTATATATTTTTTTTCTTTTTTATCTTAGAGGACAAGCGGGTCCTCTAAGATTTTACTAGTAATTCAGCAAAAGGCTACGCCTTTTTTTTTGTTATGTCTGGCCCATTTACACTGCATGTCTCTTATTTGAGAACAATATTGTTGTGGCTGTTTTAGCTCTTTTGTTGCCTTCCAAAGTGAGTACTCTATATCTTTAGAGGCTGCAAGAGGCTTAGGTAATCCTCGATACCTTTGTAGCTCTGTTTAGTTTTGCTGTATCGCTTGCGCATCTTGATATCTACAATTTTTTCGTAACTGCCTGTTCTCTAGTATTTTATGTTTATTTGTACGGTTAAGACTTTTTTCTGGTTTAGTGTAGTCAATAGTGGGAGCTGCTGCCCATGCTACCTTCTGTATAGCTTTGTGTGAATATTTTTAATGAATTGTCAATGTGGCATTGTGGCATTTTCAATATAACTTACAAGTTGATTTAATAATCTAAGTGTTCCCTTCTCTAAATTCAACCCAAATTGTTTTATGGTTTTATAAATCCTTGGTTTTTCAATAATTTTATTGGGCAGTGAGGTTATGATTGACTAGTGATCCGAGGATATCTAATGAAGAATGAAATCTAAAAATAATTTCTACTGATTACTTTTTGTATCCAAAAGTCTAGTAGATCGGGTAGTTTTCTTGGATCGCTAAGCCAATAAGTTGGTTGGCCAGTACTTAAGTATGTTAACTTGTTGTCTGATACGGTTGCAACTAATTTCTTTTTCTTTTCTTAGCCTCTGGAGAATAGTTATGTTACTTGTGTGGTATATATATTAAAGATCCCCGACATATAGGTAAAGAAATAATAAATAAGACTTATAATATATTTATATATATTATATATATATATTTTATATAATATATATATATATATATAAGGTTCTTGAACTCCTAAGTGGTGCATAGAGCTTCAGTGAAAACGCGCCATCGGGTTCTATTTTGCGCTAAGGCCTTCACCTCATTCCAAGACTTTCCTTGTTTTCTTATCTCGTCCATGATGGATCCTCTCCAAGTTTGTACTGGGCGACCTTTTTTTCGTTTTCCTTGGGGATTCCACTCTAGGGCAGTCTTTGCAATACTGGAGTTATTTTTTCGGTGTGTGTGACCGATCCAACCCCACTTTCTGGACTTTATTTCATTTACTACCCTCTTTGTTTGGTCAGGTGTAGTAAATCTTCGTTTCTGATGATGTTAGGCCAGAAAATACGGACAATTCTTCGTAGACATTTATTAACAAAGACCTGCAGTTTGTCTGTAAGGGTTTTTGTCGCTTTCCAGGTTTCACATCCGTAAGTAGTACAGACATGACATTTGACTGGAATATGCGGATCTTTGTCCTCGTAGTGTAGTCTCCAGACCTCCAAACAGGGTTGAGCATGCTGAAAGCTCGAAATAAGACTTACATCAATTTAATTTAACTATCAGACGACCGGTTTCGCTTTCTACAATATGCAAAGCATCCTCAGGTCTCGATACAAAGTTAAACAAATGCTGAAATAATTAAAAACCTATATTAGGGTGTTGTCTTATAACGATAAACAAAAGTAGATGTTGTAAATTACAATAATTATGCCAATATTACATGTCTGTAGTTTATTTAAAAGAGTAAGTTAAATAAAAAGTATAAAAGTTTTAAAAAGTTTAAACAGACAAGTTAAGGCCCACAAATTGTTATAAAATAGTCTATTAGATTGTAATAAATTAATAAAATGAGCAAATAAATAAAATAAACAATTACTTACATGCCGGTACTCTATTAATTGATGGATGGTAGAACATGGTTGAATACTACTATGTATGTTGAATGGAGAACTCAATTATATTATTGCAGTTGTTTGACAGCAAACGGGAAGTTCTTAAGGAGATAGATTTGATCCAATGAAGAAGAGATATGTGTGTGATTGTTTGTTAAATGAAAGTGATGTAATATACCATTGTGTTATAAAAGTTATTTATACTTATTCGAGAGATATATTTATGAAATGTGTGTTATTTATTGAGTAATGTTTACTGAAGGTGACAGTTTTATGACAATGAATAAGTTTAGATGTAAAAATTGTGTGGGTGTGCAATTACTTTCCAACTTGTAGTTATCAAATTACTTTGATAAAGTTCTATTGGCAATTAGTAAATTATTGAAAAGTCAAGTAAACAAAACATTTGAACACAAACAATTAAGGACCATTTAAACACACTAAAACAGAAAACACTTAGAAGGGACGAAACAAACATTAAATTTAAAAGGGGGAAGGACTTTCATGCACTACATCTCAGTCTTGGACACAGTGAGTTTTTTTATGTTTTATCTATCAGATTTTAGTGGTAAATTTGACAGATATAGGTTATAGATATAGATATAGATAAATAAGACAGTTCTTCTTCCGTTTCTCAATACTGTAAGTTGAGTTATCTAGTTTTATGAAATATGCTGTTAATAATGAATGTCTATAAATTGTTTCAATTAAGATATCAAAAGTAAATTGATGTGTTTAATATTGGCATACTTTAACCATCTTTAATTAATCAAATTTAATGTAACAATATGGATAATTGAAATATATTCTACAATATAAACTAACTCAGTCTAATGTCCAAATTACTGAACAAATTAAAGTGATTCTTTGGTAACTGAACATGTACATTTTTATAATCAAATGTATAATAAGTTTACAAAGTTTTTTATTTTTATTTGAAATTTTTGTAGGTGTGAGTTATCTGTCAGGGTGTTTTTAATTATTTGAGATATATATTTTAAATTCTGATATATTAATTAATATATTTATATCTAATATACTAATATGTAATTACCAAAGCAACAAATGGATAATTATTGATGGTAATTAATTTATGGGCTCAAGAAATTGACTGAATTATAAAGCCTTCAATAATTATTTGGTAGTTCTAATATCTGACATTTTTTTTTTGTTTTAGGTTACCTGAACACTTTTCTTTCCCTCCCATTTTTTCAATTTATGAATAAATTTACATACAGTATCTACCTCGTCCATGTGCAAGCTATATATCCAATCGTTTTTTCACAAAAGACTGCAATATATTTTAGTGACTTTAATATAGTAAGTACATTTTTTTAATTTAATGGTAATATGAAGTTTTTTAAAGTTCTTATTATCTATAGTGTGCTATAATTCATGAGCAGATGAGTAGAATATGTTATTAATATAAGAACAATTCAGACAATACAGGGTGGCCCTTAAGTAATTGTACAAAAAAAACCGTAGATTCTACACTTTCAAATATTACGATTTAAGCCAAATGTCTGTAATAAAATGTTAATATTAGAAAGATACAGTGTGCGGAAAATTTTAATTTTAATTTCCCCTATAACTTGCCTATTTGTGAACATTTATGTATAAAAATTCATAACTGGGTACGATTAAACATTAGAAATTATAATTTGCTACACATGCTACATAATGTGTTATACATTTGCACTTAACTTTTTTGCTTTTTAACTTACCGGTGCTTGCGATAAAAAATATTAAAGATACATTATTTTATTAAAATAAAGTATACTTCGCTATTGACCCTGCGTGGTTGATGCGTTAATAAAAAAAAAAGGATACTTGTTAATAAAATACTTGTTAATAACTTCAAAACTCAACAGTTTGCGAGAAATGCGAGATAATCGCATTTATAAATCTACTACATAATTTAGATTTAACGCAATTACTCCAGGCAACGAAAGAGAATTAGACAAAAACATTAATACTTCTGAATTTTGGTATAAATTGCCTTAAATAAAGTTAATAGTTCTTCTTTTGGCATCATAACCCTGGATGGGTCTATGCCTGTCTGGCTATGTCCTTCCATTCAGATCTCTCTTGTGCCCTTCTTCTCCATTGTCTTATGTTCATTGTTTTCAGGTCGTCTTCCACGTCATCCAACCATCTCGTTATGGGCCTTCCTTTTTTGCGCCTTCCTATGGGCTTTCATTTTAACATTTTCTTTATATTGTTCTAAAGCTATTTTCTTGTGGCATTGTAAATTAATTACTATTTAACTGGGAATAAGCCACAATTAAAGATAAAAATACGTTTATTGACGTTTCAATTTCCACTTCGGAAATCGTTCTCAAAATACAAACAGTAAATTAAACAAATTTTGTTTTTTTGTGGCTTATTCCCAGTTAAATAGTAATTAATATTTTCTTTGTTGTTTTCGCATCGTTTTGTCTCTAAACATGTCCCAGTCATGACAGTCTTTGACTGTTCACAAATCTTACAATGTCATAACCTTCATTTAACTCATTAACCATGTCGTTTCTCCTGATTCCCAATGTGCCATCTTCCTCTTGTACCGGGCCATATACTTTCCTTAGTATTTTTCTCTCGAATGTCCTGAGTTGGGCTTCATATTTTTTCGTCATTACCCTAGTTTCACATCCATAGTTTACTAGGGGTCTAATCAGTGTTCTGTAGATAGTCATTTTGGTTCTTTTGTCCAATATTTCGATGTCATCAATCTTTTATTACCATAGTATGTACGATCCCCGCTGGAAATACGTGCATTAATTTTGTTACTTACAGAGTTCTTCTGATTGATTTCTGTGCCGAGATATGTAAAGGCATCCACTCGTTCGATAGTATAGTTGTCTATTGTGATATTATTTTCATAGTCAGTTATTATTTTGACTGTCATATACTTCGTTTTTGCTTCGTTTATTTCGAGACCTCTTTTTCTTGCTTCAGGATCAATTTGTTTGAACACTTCCATTAGTCGTGGCTTATTCCTACTAATGATGGCTACATCGTCTGCATATGCAGTAATTTGTACTGATTTGGTGTTTATATGGCCGGTTATATTGGTTTTTTTGATGACTGCCTAAAGAACTAGGTTGAACAGCATGGTTGACAGGGCATCTCCCTGTCTTACTCCCATGTTGATGTGAAACAGGGGAGTCAGTTTTCCATCTACTCTGACTGCGGCTTTTGAACCCTGCAACGTCATATTTATGAGGCTGATGTATTTCGTAGGTAAACCTAGATTACAAAGGTCTTCCAGCATTCTGTCTCTTTTCACAGTATCAAAAGCTTGTTTAAAGTCTATATACATATTATATAGGTCTATGTCGTATTCATAAGCTTTTCCTTGTATCGTTCTTAGAATGAATATGTTATCTGTAGTGGCTCTATTTGGTCTGAATCCAATTTGATAATCACCAATTATATTTTCGGAGTATTCTAATAATCTATTGTAGATTATACCAGAAAGAATTTTGTATATTACATTTAGCAATGTAATTGGCCTAAAATTCTGGCATTCTTTCTTATCTCCTTTTTTATATATTGTCTGTATGAGGCAAACTGTCCATTCCTCTGGCATTTGCTCCTTCGTCCATATTAATGTTATTAGGTAATAGATTCGTTTCCAGAGTTCGGATCCTCCATGCTTTAATAATTCTGCCGAAATTCCGTCCGTTCCTGGTGCTGTATTGTTTTTTGGTTTATTTACTATCTGAACTACTTCTTCATAACTCGGATTTTCGATGTGCAGCTCCTCCGTATAATATTGTCTCGTTCTGATCATTTTCGTTGTCTGTATTTAGATTTTCTTCGAAATATTGTTTCCATCTCATTACAATTTTTTGCTTCTCTGTTAGTAGTTCCCCGTCCTTGTCTTTGAATATCGTTAGTTTTGGTCTAAATGACTGTGTGCTTTCTTTTATGCATTTATAGAATTTTCTGCTTTCGCGTCTGTTGTTATGCTTTACGATTTCTTGTACTTGTTTTTTCATAGCCTCTCTTTTCTTTCTTCTGCATATTCTAGTCTAGTCGCTTGTATTCTTTTTTCGTTAGAAATCTCACTGCTATTTCTTGTGTTTCTATGAAGTTGGTTCAGCCTAGCTTGCCTTTTTTCCTCTACTGCAGTTCTGCATTCATCATCATACCATTCCGCATTTCTTTGCCTTTTGGCTTTTCCGACAGTTTCCTTTGCTGACTCCGTTATAATTGTTTTTAATTGTCTCCATTCCTCCTCTGCAATATCTTCCTCTCTAGTTCGGTTGAGTTTTATTTGAAGAGCATTTCTGTAATCTTGTCTTTTTGTTGCGCTTTTGAATCCTTCGACATTCCATTTTTTGATTTGAATATTTTTCCCTTTTGCTACTGTCGCTATTTTCTGCCATAATTTTGCCCTTACAAGATAGTGATCTGAGTCAGAGTTCGCCCCGCGATGCGTTCTGACATTAGTTATGTCTGGTGCCCATCTTGTTGAGCTGAGTATATGATGAATTTAATTGGCTCCGTTAGTTCCTGGTATTTTCTATGTTCCTTTATGGATATCTTTTCTCTGGAAGTTAATACTGACAACTACGTAATTATTTGCTGCTGCGAACTCTGCCAACCTAAGTCCATTTTGACTGGTTTCAGTGTGCAAACTGTGTTTCCCAAATATATTTGCAAACGTTTCTTCTTCATCTAATTTTCTTTTTCTTCTTTATCAATTTAACCTATTGGACTATGTCGCTCCCTCCATACATCTGCTTGACCTTAGCATTTGTTCTCATTCGGTATTGGTTGATATTAATGTCGTGATAAGGCTCAAAGATTCATCTGAGGACTTTCCTCTCAAAACATCTAAGTTTTCTTTAAGTTTCTTTGGTCAGGGTCTACGCCTTCACTCATACATGAGCATCGGTCTAATCACCGTTTTATATATTCTAATCTCTGATGTTCGTGTTAGGCTTTTAGATTTAATAGTATTGTGGAGGCTGTATATATATCTGTTTGCTTCCTGAATTCTTGCTTTAAATTTCGGGAGAATTAAAATATTAGAATTAGAATCAAATAATTGTTAAACGTTGCACAAAACGGTGCGGATACCCTGGCTTTGCCGATTTTTCTTATAGAATTATATTTTTCATATTTGGAGGCTTGTGTGATTTCAGGTAAAGTACGCAATAACAAACCAGTTTCGTCAGCATTATAAATCTGAGATTGTAATAGCATTTCGTTACTGATATGTTCTACTAATTTTTGCCTAAAAATTCCATTTCTTCTTTTGGCGCACTCAAAGCTTCGCCGTAAATTCTTTTATTAATGATTCCGTGTTTTTTGCGAAAGTGCCAGAGCCACCCATTTGCTCTGAATGGTATGTCCATATGATTTGCAAATTTAATTTCAGCAGATTTCAATTCGACTATCCGGAACGGCACCCCACTGAAACATTGTTGGCCGTACCATTTTGAGATTGCTTCTTCCAGTAAAGTTTCAGGAGTCAATTTTATTTGTTGTCTGAGATTGCTGTTCTCTCCTTCATCACAACATTAATGCATATTTATTTTTTTTTTGCTCTTGTTTTTTATGTCCAAAACAGTTTGCTTTTTTATGCCATGTTGATCACATATATGAGACACAGACGTTCCAGATACAGACTTCAACTTTTGTGGAATCTCTTGTTTTTGAGATCGACTTCGATTGTTTGTTTTCCGTTTGTCCATATTTAAAGGGTAGGTCCATATTTAAAGGGTAGGATTGCAAAAATGTTAACTTATTTACTGGCGTACACTAAATGTGTTTATTCACAGCGAATAAACTAGAACTGCTGTAGAGTGATGAGTAACCAGTGTGGTAATCACCCATATAATTATATAAACCTACGCGTTATTATATCGTAGTACTTAAACACTACGTTTTTATTTTTTTTTGCATTTGACCGGATTTTTTGACCGTTATATCGAGGTTCGTATATAGAGGTCCGTTATATCGAGGTTTTACTGCATATAACTTTTATAAAGGATTTTTAATAATTTTTTTTTATTTCAATAACAGATTAAAAAGTTTCATATAATGTAAGTGTAGTGAATTTCCAAATAGTACAGTACCATGGTACAGTAGAATAAAACATTTTCTTGTTTTTAGGCTTACTGGTTTTGGGGATTATTTATGTTTTCATTTGGACTTTCAATAGTTTGGCTACTGGTGTTCGAGTACCCTGCATTTGCATTGGAGCGTATTATTTTGTATTAGTTTTAGGTAAGTTATACTTATTGTAACGTAAAATTAATTATTCTGTGGACTATAATGAGGTTTTAACATCTTATTAAAGGAAAGCACGACGAAACTAAGAAACAAACAAATATCAGAACAAGATATTTCAGTCTAATAAGGAAAATCATTGGTCGTACTGATGTGGACAAAACATGTAGTATAGAAGATCTGAAAAGTTACGACCCTGTCCAAATCATGCAAGATTTTTATAAGAATAATAACAAATAAAGTGGAAAGGAAATTTGAGCTATTCATATCAAAGAAGCAGCCAGGATTCAATAACACCACACACAATTAAACTAATATTAAGAATGACAAAATGTATTTAATATATCTTTATAGTTGGTCTTTGTAGATTTCAAGAAGGCCATTATTTTCGCCATGCGAAATGCCGGAATATATCAACCAATTATAAATCTGGTTCTACAGGAAATTATCCTTGAGAATACAGCTATGAAAACTCACAAAAGAAGGTACGCAACAAAGAGGAGTAAGACAAGGGGATATAACATTTTCTAAACGGTTCACTCTTACCATTAAAGATGTTTTTAAAGAATTAGACTGGTAAAACCTGGAAATGGGGAACCTGGAAAGCAGGAGAAAGACTTACCTACCTGATGTTGATGGCCTATTGCAGAATATTTGCGCTATGATCATAATAATGATTTAGTATTTTTCATTATTATTCATTATTTATTTATAAACTTTTATTTTTATTTTTTAGGAACCTTTACCTACAAGAGTTGCATTACATCAGTATTAAAATTGTTTTATAAACTGGATCAATAAGACTACTTTAAATAAATTTTTAATAAAAGAAATCAAACATTTTTTCCTTTTGTTTTCTGTCCTATTCATTTTGTTTAGTCAGTTAAATTTATATCAATTTTAATTCTCTTCAATTTAAAATAATACTGATAACCTGGAATTCTAAGATCAGTCAAAAATACTATGGTCTCTAAATGGTCCGCCTGACCAAATTTTTGGCATAAAATCGAAAAATGTAATGATTTAGATGATTTTATTTTAATGCTTAAATTTAAATTTAAATCTTATTACAGAAATTATTTTTGAAACATTTGAAGACTTGAGGTTTTTTAACATTAAATATTGGCAATTTATATCAGGAACAAAATTTAAAATAAACTATTAAAAGTACTTACATGATTTAAACCTAATGTACTTGCATGATTTTAACTTTATGACCTTCGAGGTCTAGGTTTTAGGCATTGGGCGCCATTGTGTGACCATTGAACTACCAATCAGAAACGTTGGGTGCTAATTTGTAACAATATAACTATCTCCAAAAGTTAGGAGCCAATGTAGAACATTAAAACTCGCAACTTTATTTAGGAGCCAAAGTTCTACACAAAACAATAAATTAACTGCACAAAACAAGTCCTAAAAGGCTAAAGAAGTAAGTTAATAAAGAAATAGAAAGAGAGTCTAACTCTGCGCTTAGTTGATAAAGTGCCGATTAAAATCTGCTCTTACTAAAACTAACTTTTCAGCGGTTTATAATCAAGAAACCTAAAATATTGTTAGCTAAATAGTGTATTTGAACAACAAAGTTTCTTCAAACAAAAAACAAACTGTGAGGACATTACCAATTTACTACAAATTCAATATGAGTAAATATTACACATAACCCATAATTCAATACAACACATCAATTAATCCGGTTTCTGGTTTTTTGGCAACTTCTATAAGTCGAAATAATTAGCCGACATAGGACCAGCTTTAGAAAAATTATATCAAATGAAGAAAACAAAAATTAAAAATGGATGATTCTGAAAATATTGGGATACCTACGATATCATCAACATCGACATATTCCAATTCAATTTTCCTTCAAAAGAACAAGTCATTATTCTGTCAGCTATCCAAGGTATTAAAATACATGAATACATAGTAGCCATAGGGTCTTTACTCACACCCAAAAATGTTATTTTTGCATCACGAATACCGAACAACCGAGTTTGCATTTACTTGAACAATACTACCATAGTAGATACCTTACAAAACAACCATAAAACTGTAGTCATCCAAGGCAATGAGATAAAAATTCGAAGACTTATCACGCCAGCCAGGAGACTAATAATATCAAACATCTGCTCCAGCATCCCGAACAGTATTCTAGAAGACGAACTGAAACAACTAGAACTAACTGCAGTATCCAAATTAACGTTTTTAAAAGTTGGCATGCCCGAGTCTGAGTATAGTCATGTCTTAAGCTTTAGGCGGCAAATATTTGTCTCTCCGATAATCACCAAACCAATTCCAAATACAATCTTAATAACCTATGACAACACTCCTTACCGAATCTTCCTATCCCTAGATACAAAAGGCCCTAGGCCATACAAAATTCACACATGGATACATCATCTCCAAGGACCCTCAGCCGATTTGCCACATCTGTCAAATACCAATTTCAGTGCAACACATAATGATAGACTGTCCAGTGTACTCAACAGCTAGATCGACAGCAAAAATAAAACACAATTTAAAAGAAACTCTAAAAGAAGACATCAGTAATACAATACATTTTATCAAAAATTGACAACTGTATAACAAACTGTAACAAAACATAATTTTGTATTTATTTTTGTATTTTTCAAAACTGTTTTGTAAATTTTAATAACATACTAATGTAACTTTTCTAAAATAAAGACATACCACCCCGCTAATAACCCTAGGGGTTGATGCGGCAAAAAAAAGAAATAGAAATAGATAATAATGCACAAAATAAATGCTCCTTTCACCAAATGTTAACGAGGTATTTACACCGAACAGTAATGCATACATACGATCTACAAAAGATAGAAGATAACAAATAATAGTAGATATACTACAAAAAATTTTAAAGCACCATAATTCTACACGAGTTTTCTAAACGAAGATATGCGTAGAATTGTTTTAACTCCACAAGAACAATAAAGATAAAACATCCGTAACAGATATACAGGTAAACTGTCTTAAAAGCAGTATGCCATATTTATTCTAGGAAACAAAAAAGCTATGTGAATATACATCAAACTACGTTGACATGCACAACTTACAAAGTGCCGGATGAGGCTTTAAATTTACAATTGTATCAAAATCAACGACAGTAAAATAATTTAATCAAAATCTTCAAAAAATTAGGGTACTGTTAAATCCAAAAGCTGAACAGGTATAATAAGTTTGTCATAACTAAACAAGTGTAGTAATTATGACAAGATGAAAATTATAAAATATATTGCTTTACGAAGAAAAATTATTGAGTCATAATCACTAGAAACAGAAATTAATAACTTAATGTCCTGAATATTTAAAGAAAAAGTCTAAAAACAAAAGAATATAATGAAAGAAAAGAACATGAAAATTTTTAAGTTTTTTACCATCTAGATCTTATTATTATAGTATACCAATAGAAAGAAAAATTAAGAAATAACTCAAAAGGAGACTCAAATAACTCAAAAATCCTCAAGAAGAAATAACAGTCTCTTGACTTTGAAGGACACGATTTCTTCGGGTTAATGCAACACACAGTAATTCGTACGCCGGTTTCTCGGAAGATCACTTCAAGCATGCTTCTGACAATCTTCCAATCCAGATTATCTAGTAAGTGGGATAGTATCTTACCTATCTTGGGTAAGGCTAAATTCTTGATGTCATAATGGCACACGATTTTCTCCAAATTACTTAGATCACGCCATATATCCTCGTAACTTGCCCCGTCTGTATACAATTTGCTGGTCACCATATACAGCAAAGATCGAGATCTTCTGATCCCAGTACTCTTCCAACTTTAGGCTGTTCATTTTTTAACTCGTCCAAACGACCGAATTTCTTATAAAATAAGTATGTGATTCCTTTAGTCGTCTTAAGATCTTGAGCAACATAGTGGGCTAGAAATAATACATTATGCGGAACACTAAAAAGATCTTGTTGAACTTCTGTGGTCACGCCGAATCTAGGACTATTTCTCTCTACGTAATTTAACATAATTTCATTGAAGCTTGGCTGCCGGTCATCTTTGATTGCATGTTGAAGGGTTCGTGCTTCTTCTGTTTCATTTGAGCCAGCATAAGGTGCAAGATGATTTATGCGAACAACTTTTGGTTTACCCTTCAGCAACTTCTTAATTCGGTATATTACGTCATTTATTCTGTTTTTAATTTCATACGGACTTTTCCATTGTCCTTGTAGTTTAGGAGACAAGATCATCTACTTCATAGCTTTCATTCTTGCATCGAGAATCATATTGATCTTTTATTCTATCATACTGGATGTGTTGTCGGGCAAAAGCCTGAATGTTGTTCATTCTAAACTTCAGACGGTCGACATAATCTTAGCTTGCAACATGTTTTTTGAAAGGTCTGCAGCCAAACTCTAGGTCGCAGGGAAACAAACTTCATGACCTTACATCAGGCAGATTGGAGTCTGGCCTCTAGTTTCATTCACAGCCGAGCGGTAGGCCATTAAGAATAAATTAATGTGATGGTCCCGGTCTCTTTGATGTTTTGATACAACTTTGGACAGGTATTTACCCATCGTTTGGTTCATTCTGTCGTTCTGGTCTTATTGACACCAATCAATTTACAAATATTTGGAAAACGGTTGACTCGAAGATTCGCCCTTGGTCGGAGTGGATCTCAAAGGGAACACCAAATCGGCTAAATAATTCTATAAAAAGTGCCTCTGCTATGGTAGTAGCTTTTTAATTTGGTATCGCACAATAATCCATGGCTACCAGGATATATATATATATAATATATATATATATATATATATATATATAATATACCACCATGTGTCGATTGCTACTCTTTCCATAGGACTACCAAAATTGCACTGTTTCATGCGTGCCCTCTTTTAACCAACTGGGCCATTATTAGTTACACATAGTTCACATGTCCGGCACCATCTTCTTACATCATCTTTACAGTTCACCTAATAGAACCGTTCTTAAACCTTTTAAAGAGTCTTCGTGATACTAGTGTCCACCTGATGAATCGTCATGCAACTGACGCAATACTTCTGACACTTTACTTTTAGGTACAATCAACTGAAGCTTAAATTCTGTACCATAATTGTTCTCAAAGGTTCCATACAAAAGATCATCTTTTAAAACTAGGCAATTTCATTGGCTCCAGTAAGAATTAACTTTTGGAATACATACATTAATGTCTTGCCAAGTAGGTCTCTCATTTTGACGTTACCAATCCAGTACTCTTTGTATAGATGGATCATCTGCTTGAGCGTCTTGTAGCTGCTGAGACTGCCATAGATCATTAATGACGGTGGTTCGTCTCACACGGCAAATTTGTTCTCCTAATTGAAGACAATGATTATGATTTGCACTACATGGTATCCTGACTGATCACCAGCATTTGAATGACTTTTTCCAGCCCGGTGTTTCATCTGTTCTAGCTTTTTAACTGTTGTATTATTTTCTTTCAATTTACGGCGAATATGATTTAGGTCGCCACCATTCCAACATCTGGTTTCGCGTCTCCTCTACATCGTGTTACGAACTATTTTCCGTACGATTTCCTTCAGACGTTTATCGTTTTGTTCATCGCTTTCTTTAGAGGTTCGTACTCGATAGCTTCGTGAAGTTCGACTAGCCGTTTCGTGTTCCAAGGCAATGGCGAGCGCTTTATCTAAAACTTTCCTTCTTGGGGGTCGTAAAGCTTTCTGTAGTTCATTATCTCTCAACTCATTGACGAAAGTATCTACAGCAATTTCTTTCAAAATGTTGTGTGGTACCTTCGGATAAGCCAACCGCGCTATACGAGCAATATCTTTTTAAAATTTATACAAATTCTCACTTGCTCGTTAAATTCTACTTTTTATTTGTACTTTGTAGACTTGTTGTAGATGGACATCTCCGTTACGTTTATCTAGTCGCCTGAACAAGGCCTGGTAATATTTTTCTTGACCCTTAGCAATTGATCTTATGATATCCGCAGAATCACCTCGTAAAGCAGCAGTCGACGAAACAGCTTTTTCTTGTTCTGTACAATTATTAGCTGTCGCAATAGCTTCAAATTGTTTAAGGTATATGGACCAAGAAGACATTCTATAAAATGGTGGCAATTTGAATCTCATATGATGTATCGTTTCGTCTCTAGGTGATTATTATTTCACTACAGGATTTAAAACTACTGCATCAACTGAAGGTAACACTTTCGTATTAGTTACCATGATTTCTACCATGGTTCCCAGTCGATCGGATAGCCAAGCGGACTGGGCGGCTGGCTTCTCTTTCGCTTCAATGCGAAAGATGTCAGTTCAATTCTCAGCTCGGTGTACCGAAAACAACAAGGCTAACGCAGCAGTTTAAATCTGCGGCTTAGTCTAGAATATGCTGGTATCTGATCGGCCTATGGTGGAGCAGTACAGCAAGAGATAAGGGCTTGCGGCTCGGTGATACTCCTCCATAGATCCCTACCGGAAGGGCGTGTGCCGCCTAAATACCAGGTATATATATATATATATATATATATATATATAATATATATATATATATATATATATATATAAATATATATATATATATATATATATATATATATATATATATATATATAGAAGACGATGCCAGGTCACAAACCTATGAAAGCTATATTAACTCTACTGCTTTATGCCAATGCAAAAGCGATTGTAAAATTAAACCACATAATATTTTAAAAGAAACACTGCCAGTTAGGGTGGCAAATCCAAAAGCGTGGGTCACCAGAAAATTTTTGTGGAGTGGATAAACCTGGTGTTTACCCGTTCTGTTAAAAAATATCTACAGTAATACAACCTACCCAATTTACTCCAAAAGTTCAAGTTTATAAAAGTTCTCTACCTACCAGCCAACACCACTCCTATCTTGCAGCCCTTGGATCAGCAAGTGATTTCTAATTTTAAGAAGTTGTATACTAAGCACATTTTTTGATGCTGCTTTGAGCTGATGAAGAACACTAACCTTACCTTTCGAGAGTTCTGGAAGGACCACATTAACATAGTAATATGTCAAGAATTATTCAGCAGGCCTGGCTAGGTGTAACAACAAGGACCTTAACCTCTGCATGGAAGAAGCTGTGGCCTGAGGCTGTAGATGAAAGATGAAAGATGAAAGATGCGGCCGCACCTGCATATAAAGGAGATTATGAAAATGTGGGGAAAGTTGCAGAGTTCGTAAGTAAAAATCACTCCAAAAAAGTTAAAACTGGTCGTGCATTGGAACACTCTAATTTCCGCAATTAATATTCTGAAAGTGGAGAAGAAACAAACCCACTTGAACAGTTTTTTTAAGCGATTTGTTGATGAAAATAAGCCAAGCGTGATGAAAAAAGCGAAGACACTGACGAAAATTTAACGCTTGCGTAAGCAGTTCATTTTTTCTTATGTTTTTACAGAATATATATGTATTTTTTGTTACTTATAAATAAATTTTTCTTGTTTTAAATACATTTTTTTTTAAAAACACTTAACAAAAACAACTAACGTGTTTTTTGGGGACTGGAATGGATTAATTTCAGTTAATTTCAATGGGAAAAGTTGCTTTGACATACGAGGAAGAATACGGAAAGAATTACACTCGTATGTCGAGGTACCACGATATGTATATAAATATATATATATATATATATATATATATATATATATATATATATATATACATCGCACCCTCAGTGCAAAGCTACAGTAACTCAAAATTTTATGAAAATGAAGTAGTCATGGAATTCGATTGTAAACATGCATATCTACCCCTGTAAAACTTTAGTAACTTTCAAAGGCTTAACCGGATAATATTACATTAACAGCAGTTTATCTATTTTGCGTTTTTGTACATAAGTTCCGTGCAACACTGTTATAATTCTAATGTAACAGAGTTACAACAGTTTTGCACGGAACATTGCAATGGTTTCGATAACAAGCAATGAAAGGCACGAAAAAAGTAAGATATTTATTATTTTAATATATATATATATATATATTATATATATATATATATATATATATATGTATATATATATATATATATATATATATATATATATATATATATATGTATATATATATATATATATATATATATATATATATATATATACATTTGTGGTGTTTAATTTTAATATACAGCGTGTCTACGTAATCTATTAAAGGTCGAGACAATAAACAAACCTTTACGAGACCAATCTATGTATGTATGTAAGTGTTATGTCCTTAGTGTGACGTTATATTTTCCATAAAATGTGTGTGATGTCGTTTGACCATTTATTTGTTAGACTGGATTAAAAACATAAAGAATAAACAAGGGCAGAGCAGCGACCCGTGCCTTAAACTCTCTTCTGTGGCAAAAAAAAAACAATTCGACGAAAAACCAAAAAACACATTTACGGTAGTATAGTTAAAAGTATTACAGTTTACGGTTCGGAAGTATGGGACGTCACCAAAGCTTATAGAAACAAACTTATGACGACAGAAATGGATTATCTGAGACAAAGCTGCGGTAGATAGAAACTGGAGAGAGTTAGAAACGAATAAATATGAAACAAAATAAAAATGGAGCACAATATTAATGATGACATAGAAAGAAAACAATTAATCTGGTTCGGACATGTTAAAAGAATGGCAGAGTACAGAGGGCCTAGAAGAGTACTTGAATGGATCCCTCCTTTAAGAAGAAAGAGAGAACGGCCATGGAGAAGTTAGCACAACGATAATGATGAGGCATTGGCAGCAAGAGAATTATAAAAGACAACTGCATATGACAGAAAAAGATGGAAATTGGGGGTGGAGAAGCGGCGAGAGCCGTAATCGATTCGTTATTATATACATTAAAAACATAAATCAGAACTAATTATTTATAGCCAAAAAGTATTTTTTCTTATGAAAGAAAACAGTTATCTTTAAACTTGTGTATTAACAATACTAACAGGTTAAAAATATCTATTTTCAGAAAATTTGTTCCATAAAAACTAAATCCCAAATTGTATTAAATCTTCATGTAACCTTCCGGGGCGATTGTCTTATTATATTGTCCCCCCGTGATTCCCAACTTTTACTAGAAGCTACATTTTATATAGAAGCCGCAGACAGAATTCATTCTATAATGAATTCTGTCTCCGGCTTCTATATAAAATGTAGCTTCTCCAATTTTAACATTTTAAAGTGTTTGTTTGTCTTTGTTTAGTGTATTTGTTATGTCCCAATTTACATTTATGACATTCTGTTACTGCTGGATAGGCCACAACTGACGAAATGCCCCTGAGGATGATCTTGTGATCGAAAGTAGTTGAGCAAGATTTGATTAATTACTGTGTACTTCCTTTCGTGGTCAGCAAATACTTCTGTATATATATATATATATATATATATATATATATATATATATATATATATATATATATATATAATGAACCAGAAGTATTTGCTGAGCACGTAAGGAAGTAAACTTTAAATATTGGGTATGCAGCAATAAAAATGAAAGGTGTACTCTTTTAAATTTTTATTCCAAGCTTTCGGACATTGGTTATGTCCTTCATCAGGGAGCTACAAATGTGATGAATAATTTTTACAAATTTGTATAATTAATTAAAAATTCGATACTTACAAACTTAATGAGGTTGTCTCATAAATGATTTTATATAAATTGTTGATAAAATTTATCACAGTCTGTTGAGCTAAAACCTATTCCTATATTTAAAATTTTAAAAAATTAATTAACATTCACACAAACTTAATTATTTTTAAACAAATCTATGACATTGATATTGACATTGGCAAGTGAAAATCTCACATCCCTAATATCAAGCAACTGCTAGTACAACAAATTATAGGCTTATTATTAGGTATATCGTGGAAATATAAATTATTTTATATTTGTTAATATCATTAGGAAGTGAAACTTCAACCTGTCAATGTTTTAAAACAAAGCCTATTAAATTAACATAAATAAATAAGGTCGTAATTCTAAAAACGTTACAATTTATTGTGATTTTGTTTTGTATGACCCAGTATCTGTGTGTAAACAAAAATTATTAAATTTAAACAAACTAACTTTGTAAAAAAATAAATTCCTCAAAAATGAACTTTTAGTTACTTAAATGTCAATTGATAAATTATTGTTTGTCTTATTGTTGCATTTATCTAGTAGTAACAAATAGGAGAACATTTCATTTAGATGGCCAATATCTGTTCTATGATTCATTGCATTATTATTTTGG
Organism: Diabrotica balteata; assembly: GCA_918026665.1. Classification (NCBI taxonomy): domain Eukaryota; kingdom Metazoa; phylum Arthropoda; class Insecta; order Coleoptera; family Chrysomelidae; genus Diabrotica; species Diabrotica balteata. Next base: position 125,448,543 of record OU898278.1, read on the forward strand.
CAAATGTAGGCCATTTCCAGAAAAAGTCTTTTGGTAATGTTACTTTCCTGTTCTACTACTTTGATGTTATTGTAGTTTATTGCGGCTCATGTGAACAAGTATACTATGGTCAAACATCAAGATGCCTTAAAGACCGCATTACATCTCACAAGTCTGATAATAGACTACATCCTGAAAGAAGTGCATTGGGTGAACATGCATTTAAAAATGGGCATCGGATAAACTACAATAACATCAAAGTAGTAGAACAGGAAAGTAACATTACCAAAAGACTTTTTCTGGAAATGGCCTACATTTGCCAAAATAATAATACAATGAATCATAGAACAGATATTGGCCATCTAAATGAAATGTTCTCCTATTTGTTACTACTAGATAAATGCAACAATAAGACAAACAATAATTTATCAATTGACATTTAAGTAACTAAAAAGTTCATTTTTGAGGAATTTATTTTTTTACAAAGTTAGTTTGTTTAAATTTAATAATTTTTGTTTACACACAGATACTGGGGTCATACAAAACAAAATCACAATAAATTGTAACGTTTTTAGAATTACGACCTTATTTATTTATGTTAATTTAATAGGCTTTGTTTTAAAACATTGACAGGTTGAAGTTTCACTTCCTAATGATATTAACAAATATAAAATAATTTATATTTCCACGATATACCTAATAATAAGCCTATAATTTGTTGTACTAGCAGTTGCTTGATATTAGGGATGTGAGATTTTCACTTGCCAATGTCAATATCAATGTCATAGATTTGTTTAAAAATAATTAAGTTTGTGTGAATGTTAATTAATTTTTTAAAATTTTAAATATAGGAATAGGTTTAAGCTCAACAGACTGTGATAAATTTTATCAACAATTTATATAAAATCATTTATGAGACAACCTCATTAAGTTTGTAAGTATCGAATTTTTAATTAATTATACAAATTTGTAAAAATTATTCATCACATTTGTAGCTCCCTGATGAAGGACATAACCAATGTCCGAAAGCTTGGAATAAAAATTTAAAAGAGTACACCTTTCATTTTTATTGCTGCATACCCAATATTTAAAGTTTACTTATATATATATATATATATATATATATATATAATATATATATATAATATATATATATATATAATTATTGTCCTACATTTTACTTATTTCCCTAGAGTATGAGTAACCTGCCGAAGATAAAATGTTGCGTCTAGTGAATAGTGACTGCACCTAATATTATTTAAAATCATCAAAGTGAGCGCTAAAGATTGTGCATCATATCCCGGCCTTGATAAAATATTCAATTATTAAAATAAAATAAAACTAATAAATATAACTACATAATTATTACTAATTAGCTGCTCGGCTCTTTTATTTTTGATTTAAATTATTGTGTAGTTACTTTTGAATAAAAATATTATTTACAGAATGACGGAGTTTAAATTTTTGTTTAGGAATTTCTTTTCGAAGTACACGAGCACGTGTGCTCTTAAGATGCCGCAAATGAGAGAGGCTAAAAAGTGTGGAATGAGTTATTAAAATATGACCTGGGTTCGTTATTACAATTCGACTTTTTCATATTTTTATATTTTGTATACGTCTGAACCATAGTTGTAATATTACTTTAAATTTTTTATACTTTGTTTAGTAAATTTTTATTGAACTAGCGATTAATACTTTATCAGAATACATAAGTTAACTTTTTGCACTTAAAAAAGATATTAATTCACATTAACTTTTAATATGTTGTAGTATTTTTAAAACCCAATATATCGGTCGCTTTGGGTTGGACAAACAACAGGAACGAAAGGGGTGAGATGTTGTACAATTACTTAAGCAACGAAAATTTATTTTGTCTCAACACTTTCTTTAAAAAATCTAAACAACGCAAATGGACAAGGATCAGCCCAGAAAAGAAAACTAAGAACGAAATACAGTAATAAGTACTACATACTCTCCAATAACAAAAACATATGCACCGATGTGACAGTACTAAATAAATTCTATACCGGGAGTGACCATAGATTGGTTAGAGCGAACATTAAAATACAGACGAGAGTAGAACGAAGCAAACTTATTAAACGAGAACGATACCCAACCACCGATGTACTGTTTCAAAAACAAACGGAATACCAAAAAGAGTTAAGCATCAAAAGTTTAAACAAAAACGTGAAGAAAGAAATCAGGAACGATCATAGAAACTATCATAACAATATAATAAAAAATGTAATACAAGATGACTGCAACATGAAAGTACTCAAAACAAAAAACTCAAGCGGCACAACAAAAATCATAGAAATAAAAAATGAGAAAAACGTCACCGTCCGATACAGAAAGGAAATAAGCGAGGCCATTGAAAAATTCTACACTAAATTATACTCGGTAAATACACAGCCACAACAACGACGTACTGAACGAACAAAAATTAACACCGGCTCAAAAGAAATACCGGGCATAACAAACTATAAAATAAGAATGGCCCTAAATCAACTAAAAACGAATAAATGTCCGGAAGAGGATAAGATTACAGTTGAAATGTTGAAAATTGGTGGCAGAAAAATGGAACAGGTATTAAATATTTTATTTAATAAAATAATTGATGAAGGTAAAATTCTTCCAGAATGGTACAACTCCGAAGTCATTTTACTATTCAAGAAAGGACACTAAGGAAACATCGAGACCGATCAACATCCTTGCTATCACATCTGTATAAATCACTAACTAAAATCATAACCAACCGTCTAACACATAAGCTCGATTTCTATCAACCTATCGAGCAGGCTGGATTCAGAAAACATTTTAATACCATAGACCACTTGCACACCGTAAGAAAACTGATAGAAAAATGCAAATAGTATAATGTTCCAATTCATATGGCGTTCGTCGATTTCCATAAAGCATTCGATTCCATCGAATTATGGGCAGTGCTTGAATCTCTAGAAAATGCACGCATAGATTCAAGATACACTAACGTAATTAAAAAATATACAAAAATAACACCATGCAGATAAAGCTGGACGAAAGCACAAAAACTAATCCCATAAGACTACAACGGGGAGTAAGACAAGGAGACACCATCTCTCCCAAACTATTTACCCTTGCTCTAGAAGATATTTTTAAGAAAATGGAATGGAACAAGGGTATTAACGTCGACGGATCATACTTAAACCATTTGAGATTCGCAGATGACATAGTTTTAATAGCCGATAATATCCAAGAAGTAAATGATATGTTACAAGTAAATGCAGTTTCAGGAGCGGTAGGCTTAAAAATGAACTACTAGCAAAACAAAAATACTGAGCCGAGACCAGACAAATATAACAATACAAAATCATACCATAGAAAACGTTAAACATTATGTATATTTAGGTCATGTTATCAAACTAGGAAAACTAAATTAAGATGCTAAAATTAAAAGAAGAACACAACTGGCATGGGGCGCTTTCGGCAAACTAGCACATATCTTGAAAAATACCTCCATTCCTATAAACTTAAAGAAAAGGTGTATAACACATGCATACTATCAGTTTGTACCTACGGCTTAGAGACAGTAGCACTTAACAAAAAATCAGCTAAAAAATTAGAAACAACGCAAAGAGCAATGGAACGAATCATGCTTGGAATATCACTAAGAGACAAGATTAGAAACACCGAGATAAGACGTAGAACGAAGATTAGGGATATTGTGCAAGAAATTACAAAAAATAAAGTGGCGCTGGGCAGGTCACGTAGCCCGATGTAATAACAACAGGTGGACATGGATAATTCTAAAACGAAAACCAAGAACGACAACAAGATGCATGGTAAGACTTCAAAAAAGATGGGTAGATGACATAAGAGCAGTGGCAGGCAAACAGTAAATATATATTGGCGCAAGATAGAGAAACATGGAAGCAATTGGGAGAGACCTACATTCAGGAGTGGATGGAAAATGGTTGACAAAGAAGATTTTTAAAACATCCTAAACTTCTGTAAAACCCAAACAGTAATAAAAACTTGTTTTAATTTCCACAAGGAAACTACGTTCCTGTAGCTGGCTCTACACCATGGGTCCCAAAAAATAGATTTAAAAATTCATTATAAAAGGTATATAATTTAAAAACCCAATCGGGTTATATCACAAAACATTTTCGTAATCTATATTCAATCATCAGTGTGCCCTAAAAGTATATAATCACTTTAATTAAAGAAAACATGAAATTTAAAATTTGGACCAAGGTTAATACAAAATGTGGTTAATACCATCTAAGTGTACATGTTTTAAGCCATTAAATATTTGGGTAAAAACCCGTTAAATGTGATTAGTTTGAATTTAAGTTACAATATTGGATTTTATATGTTATGATGTTAAAGTTATAATTGGAATTAATAAAAGTTTTTCACTTCATTTAAACTATGGCAACTATGGTATAAAGAGGACCGTTGAGATTCTTCCCTTTTATTAGCCTTTTTATAGATATATTTAGAGAAATTTTAACACAAAATTGTCTTTATTGTTTCGGACAAACATGCTGCTGACTAACTAGACTTAATTTTTAGCTTGGTGCAAACATAGCATCTGTTCTTTGATTTTTCACCAGCTATCTGAGAATATTAAACTTTTTGTGTTTCTTTTTGGGTCTGTATCAGTTTAATCATGTTGGTATTCTCGGTCTCTGACATCTATTTTTTAAAAAATAAATATCTGTGGTTTTGATTTTCTGTTAATCTTTTACCAAATTTTTATTTACATTTGAAAAAATGCATGTTAAAAAAATGCTATTTTTAGATACAAAAATACATTAACAAATAATTGTAAGAAACATAAAGTTTTTGCATACAAAATATCAACAAACGTATGGACAAGGGTTGAAATGACTAAAAAAATAAAATTATACAAATATCCAGTATAAACTGGACTACTGTTTCTTTACTTCCTCATTTTCTTCTCCATTGTATACAATGCATAATATTCCGATTAAATGTTCCAAATACATGTTTTACCTTCCCAGACTGCATCTTCTCAGAGAGAAACCGAGTGTTTCTGTATTTCTTATTGCTGCAGAATAGATATCTTTCATATTCATTATTCGGGATAGGTTTTTTTGACCATACGTATAAGAAATTATACGTATGGTAAAAATTTCACCTAATCTCTAATCTTAGCCCTATATAATATGTAGAGCAACCTCAACAAAGCTTTAAATTCGATGGAATCATTCTGCTTACTATTTTTTTTTAAACAAATTTAGTGTACAAAACAATTTTCACCTTATTTAACTTTTTGATCATAGCGATTCTTTTAATTAAATTTCTTTTTAAAGATTATCTTGAAACTTGCGACGCCATTTAGTCGTTCTTGTTCAGACGAAACAACAATTTTGTCAAAAAGATGTTTCAACCTATATACATAAACTATACGCTTCCGAAGAAGCTAAAGCTGTTTTCACTTGGAGAGCCTTTTTGTGTGGGGATCATCTTATTCTGGGTTTATTTTTTGTTCCCACTACTTTTCTTCATTCTTCTCTCTTTATTGTGCTTTCTGTATTTCCAATTTCCATATTCCTTAAATCTTCTTCTATTTGTTGTCTCCATCTTAGGTTAGTTATGCCTCTGGTTCTCTTACCTGCTGGTATCCATTCCATTATAACTCTTAACGAATTGTTCTTCTCTCTTCTCATTGTGTATCTATTCCATCTAACTTTTTGAGCTTTTATTTGTCTAACTTAGGTTTCTTGACCCATCCATTCTTGTATTTAGTGTTTCATCCACTGTCTTGCATCTTCTTCGTTTTTGCTTTTTGATCCCAGTATTTTTCTGATAATCTTCTTTTACTTCCAATTAATCTTTTTTCTATTGCTGTTAACATAAATCTTTCTGCAGCATATACTACTATTGATCTTGTGGTCGTTTTGTAGATTTTCGTTTTTGTGTTTTGGCTTATCTTATTTCTAAGCATTTATTATTTGCATAAAACGCTATATTTTCCGCTTGAATTCTTCTTTTCATGGCTAAACATTTATTTCTTTTGTTGACTACTCTCCCAAATATTTGAGTGTTTTAAGCTCTTTAAAACTTTTAGCATCTATTATTAGTTCTTTCATTTGTGTTTTCTTTTTTGCTTATATTCATTTGTTAAATCGTTTGTATATCCTATTACTTCTACTGCATTCTTGTTTATAGTTTCGTTCGACAGCTGTTTTTATTATCTTGTTTAGTTTTAGAATTTTTAAATTGTTTTAGCTTCAGAACAACATAAGAATAAATAGTACGGTTGAGAGCGTATCTTCTTGTCTTACTCCAATTTTTATTTTTATTACTTATCTTCTTTCTCTTCCGGTGTCTATTATTGTTTGGGAATCTTGATTTGTCACTTCTATCATTCTTATAATTTTTGTTTTGTATATTACTCTCTTGTAAGTCTTCATTTCCTTTTCATCATTTTACTTCTGTTTAGTTTGTCAAACGACTATTTTAAAGTCTAGAAAAAGTATATGTGTTTCTCCATCGTACTCATATGTTTTTTCTATTACCTGTTTTAGAGTATCTATAGCGTCTATCGTGGATCTTAATTTTCTAAAACCATACTAGTGATCCTCTATGCTTTGTTCTGTATACAGTGATGAGTGCCTTACCAGCCGGCTTTTTAACGTAAGAGATAGAAAACACAGTTACCTTGTGAAATAAAAAGAGATGAAACTCGTAGAAGTGGGAAATAATCGATAGAAACCTATAATTTACATTAAATTACATTACCACTATCGATAGTTTCACACCTTTAGACGTTAGACGTGGCTATTTGACTTCAGTCATAATTTATCCAAGTGAATTAATTTTCCTTTTTTAAAAAAACGTTTCTTGGCTTATTCCAGATGCCCCTGAAGATGATCTATTGATCGAAAGTACTTGGGCAAGATTTAACTAATCTCTGTGTTCGATAGTTGCCCTGTGTACTATCAAAGTTTATAAGTCATACTTTAAAAGTACTGCTGAAAGTAATACATAAGAGAATATACGAAAAGTTAGAGGAGGATATTAGCGAGACGCAGTTCGGGTACCGAAATGGAATGGGTACTCGAGAAGGACTATTTGCCGTCAACACATTGATCATCGATGTCGGGATATAAATGTTGATCTACACTTGTGCTTTGTTGATAACGAAAAAGCTTTCGATAAAGTAAGACATAAAAAACTAATATCAATACTTATGAACAAGCGTATTGACAGTAAAATCATAAATATAGTGCAAACATTATATTGGAACCAAAGTGTCATAGTTCAAATGGATGGGCAACACTCAGGAGAAATGAAGATGTGTAGAGGAGTTAGACAGAGATGTGTTTTATCGCCACTTTTGTTTAACTTATATTCTGAAGAAATTTACCAAAACACGCTCAACACGTTGCTCAATCATAGCAACGAGTATAGAAGATCTATATCACAAGTATGAATAGTGCTGAGATGGTAATTACTTCTTCTTCAGGTAGTGTCTATCCTCTATGGATGTTAGCTACCACAATGGCCCATCAAATTATTAGCAGTTGTTCGAAATAGGTCTGTGGTGGTCATACCTATCCACTGTCTCAAATTCTTAAGCCAGGATTATATATATTCTAATATCAATAGTAGAATTCTGTATTTATTTTCATTTTACACTATATGTCCGAAGTATGCTAACTTTCTCTCTTTAATGGATTTCAATACCTCAGGTTCTTTTTGTAAACGTTGCATTACTGCGTCGTTAGTTATATGATGTACATATGATATTCTGAGCATGCGACGATAGCACCACATCTCGAAAGACTGCAACCGTCTGCAGGACGCATAAGTGAGTGTCCATGCCTCTGCTCCATATATAAGAACAGAAAACATATAAGGATTTTGAGTCGGAGATGTAAGTTCAAGGTTAAATTGCAGAGAACTTTCTTTATATGTTGGAAGCCAGTCCTTGCTATTTCGATCCTACATTTAATCCTAGGTATGCTATTTTTTCTGTTCTATCCAATATCTCATTGTCTGCCATAAACTTTGCATCTGTATCTTGGTTTTTGCTTATGATCATAATTTTCGTTTTCCTATTATTAAGTTTCATTTTATATTTTCTACCGACGTTAACTACTTGAACTATCAGCCTTTGTAATCCTTCAGTACTATCCGCAACAAGGACAGTGTCGTCTGCATATCTTAGATTATTTATTACTTCACCGTTAACAATCACGCTATCAGTCGTTTCTCCCAAAGCTTCTCGAAATAGATATTCAGAGTGCGCATTAAACAGCAAAGACGAGAGTATGCAACCTTGTCGTACCCCCCTTTGTATTGGGACTTCATCGGATAATATTGATTGTCTACTCGAATGTTGGCTACTTGTTTTTTATAGAGATTGACTATTATTCTTATATCCTTGTAATCGATGTTTGCGATTCGCTGTTTCAATAAGCCTCTCATGCTGTACTTTGTCAAATGCCTTTTCGGAGTCAATGAAACAGGCAAAGACATCTGTATTAACATCTCTTGCTCGTTGTATCAATACTTGTATGCTAAAAAGTGCAGCAATTCTTCTTCTTTGAGTGCCTCTCCTATCGGAGAATGGATATCATTATGGCGATTCTAATTTTATTAACTGCTGTTTTAAATAATTCGTTAGTGGTACAGCCAAACCACTCTCTTAAATTTCTCATTCAGGACATTCTTCTACTTCCTAGATTTTTGCGTCCTTGGATCTTTCCTTGCATTATATTTTGTAGGAACGTGTACTGTTGTCCTCTCATCAGGTGGCCTAAACTATTCAAGTTTTCTCTTTTTTATATTCATAATAACTTCTGGATCGTTATTTATTCTGCGTATTACCTCTACATTTGTAATTCTATCCACCCAACTTATTCTTAGTATACGGCGGAAGCACCACATCTTAAAGCTTTCAAGATTTTAATATTCTTTTATTTAAGAGTCCGTGCCTCAAGACCGAAAAGCAAAGTACTGAATACATAGCATTTTAACATTCTAGTTTCGTAGATGAATACTAATATCACGATTACAAAATAATTTTTTCATTTTTATAAAGGTAGACCTGGCAATTTCAATACGTCTTTTTATCTCGTGTTTTTGCTCACCCGTTTCATTAATGAGGGTTCCCAAGTATTTGTATTCGCTTACTTTTTCAAGTTGTGTACCATGTATTGTGATACTGGTGTCATGAATTGGATTCTTACTGAAGGTCATATATTTGGTTTTTTTGACGTTCATCCTTATGCCGTAGTTATTACATATCTCATTCATACTTTCAACTAGATGTTGTAGATCTTACAATGTTCTTGCCATTATCACAGTATCGTCAGCATATCGAATGTTATTGATAACTTCTCCATTGACATCAGCAATACCCTCCACCAATTTCTTGTATATGCGAGCATGGATGATGTTTAAGAATATTTTGAGTAAGCGGTTTATGAGGCTAATGATTTGCTGTTCTTTACATTTATTAGTATTTTCTTTTTTTTTGGTAGTGGTATAAATATGGACTAAGAAATATGAACTAAGAAACAAAAAAACTCCAGGAATCGATGGCATAACAGCGGAGACTCTAAAAGCAATAGGCGAAATTGGCGTAGATGTAATGCTGGATATGTGCAACATGATATGGATCACAGGTGAATGGACTGATGAGTGGTGTGAATCAACCTTGATCCCTATCCATAAAAAAGGATCACTAACCATATGCAGCAATTACAGAACCGTTGCCCTTATCCCTCATGCAAGCAAAATCCTGCTACATATAATCAATGAACGGCTAAAGAACTTTCTACTTCCAGAGATAGCCGAAGAACAATGTGGATTTGTACCAGGAAAGGGAACGCGTGAGCAAATACTCAACACCAGACAGATAGTAGAAAAAGCGAGAGAACATAACATACCAATGTTGCTCTGTTTTGTAGATTACACAAAGGCTTTTGATTCAGTAAAATGGGATCCTCTCTGGAGTATAATGGAAAATATGGGAGTACCTAACCACCTAGTTAACCTAATAAGAAATCTGTATAATAAAAACTCAGCCAAATTAAAGTACATGGAATATATTCAAATGCATTCAAAACAGAGAAAGGAACTAGACAAGGTTGCATACTATCACCATTATTGTACAACATATATTCTGAATATATAATGAGAAAAGTACTAGATGAATGGGATGGAGGAATCACTATAGGAGGCAGAAAAATCAGTAACCTGCGATACGCAGATGACACACTTATACTAGCAGCGAATGAAGTCGAAATGATTACCATCATCGAACGGCTAAGCCGAATAAGTGAAGAATTCGGACTTCAAATCAACACCGGAAAAACAAAAATAATGATTGTAGACAGAGCAAATAATAATCTACCGCATATACGCCAAATAGGGATTTTCGAAGTAGTCGACAGATTTGTATACTTGGGCTCTCTGATAACCAACAATGGTGATTGTTCCTCAGAAATCAAACGTAGACTAGGAATGGCCCGAACCGCAACTGCTAAATTAATTAAAATATGGAAAGACCGAACAATAACAAGGAATACTAAGCTCAGGTTGGTCAATGCCCTTATTTTTCCCATTGCTACATATGCAGCTGAAACATGGACTCTCAAAAAAATCGATAGGAGTAAGATCGAAGCCTTCGAAATGTGGGTATATAGAAGAATTCTACGCGTGTCCTGGACAGAACATAGAACCAACCTGTCAATTCTGGAAGAGCTTCATATAAAAGACAGGCTACTAAAAAAAGTAAACCAAGCATACCTAACTTACTTCGGCCACATAGCTAGAAGAACGGGCACCATGGAACTATTGGTAGTAGAAGGAAAGGTAGAAGGCCGAAGACCAAGAGGAAGATCTCCAATACGATGGGTAGACCAAATGAAGAGTTTGGTGGGAAAATCCCTACATGAAGCCGTCCATATGGCACAAGATCGCAGTCAATGGAGACAGCAGACTAACAATATTTAGGGTGTCACTACGCCCTGACAAGGGCTAAAGGATTGAGGAGGAGGATAAATATGGACATGTACCAATCTATTGGTAAAGTTCCTGTTTCATATATACGGTTAAATAATTCTGTCATAATCTCAAGTTGATGGTCTTCTATCAATTTCAATACCTCAGCATATGTTCCATCAGGTCCTAACGCTTTGTTGTTTTTTAGACGAGCAGATCTTACTTCTGATTTTGTTATTGGTAGTCCATTCTGGACATTGTCATATACTTCAATGTCTTGGTTGTCACTGAACAGTTCTGCTATATATTCCTGCCATCTGACCAGTCTTTCTTGCGTATTGAATAGGATATTTTCATCTTAAACTTACTATAAAAACTAAAAAAATAAAGTACATGCTAATTACAAAAAGACCACAAACTATACATAGTAGAAATAAACAGGCGAATAGAAATTGCCAGATCAGCATTTATACGAATGAAGCCACTACTAACGTGCAAAAATCTAAATTTGGAGATCAGACTACGTACCATTCGCTGTTATATATTTTCAATATTATTATATAGAGCTGAGACTTGGACATTAAAAAAATGCAATTTAAAAAGAATCGAGGTTTTTCGAACTAAAGGATCTACGTTATTGGTATCAATGAAGATTAATTGATTTGTTTAGAGCAGCAAGTTCAAAATAAAAATAGCCATTATGATTGCTAACCTTCGTAGGGAGACGGTACTCTAAGAAGAAAATAGACACAATTGAAGCCAAAATACTAGACTGGCATAAACACCGCCAGCAAATGCCTACAACTAGGTGGCCAAAAAGGAGAGAAAGATGGACTGCGCCCACTAAAAGAAAACGTGGTAAACTAAGATGATTCTGGAGAGAAGATGTCGAAGATGCAATGAGCGCCAGCGATTTAAAAATTGAAGATTGCTTCGACAGAAAACGCTAGAAATTAGGATAAGAGAAACGTATGATGAAACTCCAAATAAAAGTTTTATTTAAACGCCGAATAAAAATTTTATCTAAGGCATTTAAAAAAGCATATAGACCACAAGGAAAAAGTTTCAGATCATTATCGTTTTTAATTATCTGGTAATCTTTCTATAAACTAGTGTCAAACTATAAACGAGTTTTTAATTAGTAGAATCGCAGTATGTGGCTATAGTGGAATAATCAGTCACATTTTGACCAGACTTCCCCCCAGCTTGCTTGTCGATAGATAACAGAAATTTCACATAAATTTTATAAATATTCGTAATTGTAAACACAGTAAGTTCGTATAAAAATCTAATAGAATAGAACGGTAAACGGAAATAATGAAGTCTGAAATTCAAGTTTTATTAATATTAGTTACTATAATTTTTTCGTTAGTTTTGTGTGAAAGGAGTATTGAAAATACAATCAGTGGTGTACTGGAAAAAAATCATACTATATCTCAAAGATGCAAGCAGGATTTGAAAGTTCTAATTGAGAGACTTAATAGTACTGAAGAATCTACATGGGCCTCAAGAAGTAAGTAGTTTTCTAACTCAAAATTCCACCTACTGTTCAGAACCTATAATTATTATTTTTTTTTGTTAAAATTAAATTAAACATTATATACGTTATAAACTATTAGATTAGTTAAAATTTATACTTTCTGGCCTTTTTCTCCATTTTATAAACATTTTTTATCTAGTATTTTTGACTCTTCTTCTTTCTCTTTATAAGCAATTTTGCTTGTTCATTGGCGGATTAATACCTCTATGGAAGTTTGTAACTCCATCTTTTGCGCGGTCGTCTGATACTTCTTCTGCCGATTGGTGACTTATCTCTTGCTATTTTAACGACAAAGGGTCTCCTCCATTCTGCTTATGTGGTTATTCCATTCTTTCTTTCTGTTTTGTGTCCATTCATTTATACGCTGTACATGTATTTTCTTCTAATATCTTCACTTCTCTTTCGATCTCTCAGTATTTCCTATAATTCTTCTCAGTACTCTCAACTCTGTCGTTTTCAGTAGCCTTTATGTTGTGGCTGTGTTGGGTCTTGTTTCTGAGGCATATGTTATTATTTATTGTTATTTAAATGTTATTTATTTAAATCAATAGAAATTTGTTTCTTATTTCTTTTTCTTGTAGTGCCTTTCCGTTTCGCATGTTGGCGACCATCATCACAATCTGTATTTTGCAAACTGTGGCTCTGAAAAGATTTGTGCCCGATTTTCTTCTACTTTTCCTTGAAGAATTAATTGCAGCAACCCATATATTTTGCTGTTTCTCACGATGTGACCAAGGTATTCAATTTTGGCTGTTTTTGGTGTGGTAAACAACTCTTTTGCTTTTTGCATTTTTAATAAAACTTCCTGATTAGTAACGTGTTCTGTATAAAATATATTCAAAATTCGACGATAAAGCCACATTTCAAAAGTCTTAATTTTCGTACAGGTAGCGTCTCTAAGAGTCCACGACTGAACTCCGTACAACAGTATAGGAGCGATATAACATCGTAGTAACCTGATTTTTGTAAATACTGATAAATCGAAGCATTTAAATAGCTTAGCCATTTTTTAAAATGCATATCTTGCTTTCTCTTCCTAGATTTTATTTTTAAAAAATGGTCCCAATTTTCATTGACACTTGTACCAAGTTACTTCTATTGGTTGCCATTCACACTGACTTCTTTTAATTTTCTGCTCCTTCTTAGAGATCATCATACATTTTGTTTTCTTAATGTTTAGTGAAAATCCACATCTCTGACTCACTTCTGTGATTCTATGTATTAACAACTGGAGTGCTTTTTAACTGTGAGCGGATACCACCGTGTCATCCACGTATCTGATGTTATTAATACATTCTCCGTTAATGCGAATTTGGGCTTCAACATCTTCTACTGCTTCTTGAAAGATTTCCTCAGAGTATATGTTAAACAGCCATGGTGATAGTATACATCCCTGTCTGACCCCACGTTTGATTTTGATCGATCGGATTATCTTGCCTCTGTACAGAAAGACGATGTTTGATTCTAGTAAAAATTGCTAATAATTCTTAGGTCACAAATGTTTATTACAATATTTGTTAATATCTCCATCAGCTTGTGTTTAACTGTATCAAATGCTTTATGGTAATCAATGAAGCATGCATAAATATCGCAATTCACATCTCTACATCGTTGAAATATCACTAATATGCTAAAGAGAGCCTCTCTCGTACCCACTGCGTTCCGAAAACAAAACTATGTACGGCTGATTTGTTCTTTGTTAGTGCTTTTCAGATAAAACTATCCACCTAAATAACTTTGGAACTTATATTTTTTATGGAAAGCGCAAAAATACGTCAATTAATATTTGAAGTTGGAGACATTATGTCATATTTAAGCTTGCTGGGAAAGGCACCCTCTGATCCCTATAGCATCCCTTTATTTTTTTTAAATTACTTGCCCCTTTTTTATTTGATTTTTGGATTTTCCTCTTCGTACTGATTTTATAAATGTATAACACATGATCCTTGAAGTGATTAGTTTTTAAGAAAAATAAATACAAAAGCAAGAAAACAAGATTGAAAAAAAAATAATTTTTTTAAGAACTTTATTACAAACATTTAGAATGAACATTTCACTACCTAAAAATTTTATAATAATTGTTCAAAATGACTGATATTCACTTCCACACAATAGTACAATCTATTTTAAAATTCTCTGACATTTCTTAACAGGTCTGCCTTTAATTGTCGACATTTATTCTCTATTCTTTGTCGCAAATCATCTGGAAATTCTGGTTGAGTAGCATAAATTTTTGTTTTAAAAATACCACCATAAGAAGAGTCTTGGAGTGTTAAATCCAGTGACCTAGGAGGCCAATACATCACCAGTCCTCTTCTACCGATCCAGCGACCAGAAAACGTTTCGTTTAAGAATTGTCGCACAGGCAAAGTGAAGTGTGGAGGAGCTCCATTATGTTGAAATACAGCCAAATCTACGGAAATAGTGATAAAGAAGAATCATATATGTGATCACTAGGACACCACACCATACATTTAATTTTTAAGGATGCTGTGTACGAAATTCACGTGGATTCATGTGGATCACTCCCAGTCCGGTAATTATGTCTATTCGCCAAACCATTTAATGAGAATGAGCATTTATCCGAGAAGCAAATATTGTTTAACAATTGTGGATTATTTATGATGCATTGTCGTCATTTAATTCGGAGAAATTCGAGACGACGATCAAAATCTTCTTCATTTAACTCTTGTATATATATTATATATATAATATATATATATAATTATATATATATATATATATATTATATTATATATATTATATAAGCGACGGTTCCTACAGCTCTGCCGTTTCTCGCATTTCGACCGCCATCGTTTTCTGTCCATCCATTTCGTTCTTCTCTGATGGCTCTATCTCTCATTATGTGCCGGACATTTTCTTCCCAGGCAACTGAAGGCCTTCCCCTTCTTCTTCTTTGTTGTGGTATGTAATTTAAAGCTTTCTTTGGCCATCTATCTTCATTCATTCGTTTCACGTGACCATACCACACTAGTTGTCTCGTTTCAATTCTATCTACACTGGAATATACAGTATTTGTCCTCCTTCTAATATCTTCATTCCTGATGTGATCTTTTTTGGATATACCACACGCTCTCCTTAGAAAATCCATTTCTACTACTTCTATTATTTTTCTATCCTTCTGCGTTATCTGCCAAACCTCTGCCCCATAAGTCATAATAGGCTCTACCAAGGTTCGATAGATTGTCAATTTCGTTTCTTGTCTAATATCTTTAGACCAAAGTAGAGAGTTTAGAATGTTTACCACTTTTTTTGCCTGCTGTGTTCTGTTTTCGATGTCTCTTTTGGTAGTGCCTTCTTTAGATATTATAGATCCGAGATATTTATATTCATTGCATGTTTTTGTGTTTCTAATTTCTAACTCTGGATCTTCTTCACCATCTCCTATTTTAAGATACTCTGTCTTTGCCATATTCATATTGAGGCCCCATTTTTCATATTCTTTCTTTAGTTTTCTAAACATGTAGTCCATGTCTTCCTCGTCATTCGCTACGACTACCTGATCATCTGCGAAAAATAAAGCTGTTAGACATTCACCACCGCCTATGTCTATTCCCATTCCGGATACTTGTTTTCTCCACTGCTCTAACGATGATTGAATATATATTTTAAACAGGGTTGGAGACAGACAACATCCTTGTTTAAGCCCTTTGGTTATTGGAAATGATTCAGATATAAAGTTTCCTTCTTTAACGACACTTCTTGCATTTTTGTATATATTTGCGATAGCATCCACATACTCTCTACTGAGACCTACTTTCGTCAATGTATAAAATAGTTTTTTCAAAGGTACCGTATCATATGCCTTCTCTAAATCTACAAACAATAGGTGGGTAGATAGATTCCTCGCCTTCCGTTTTTCGATTACCTGCTGCAGAACGAATATATTATCAATGCACGATCTTCCTGCCCGAAATCCATTTTGTTCCTCTATGTCTTCATATTCTGATTCAATTCGTTTTTTTATTATTCGACCGTACAACCTCCCAACTGAGTAGTAACAGTTATTCCTCTATAATTAGAGCAATTGCGTTTATCCCCTTTTTTGTATATTGAGCTGATGTATCCAACATTCCAATCATCAGGTATATTTTGTCCTTTTAAGCATTTATTAAATAGTTTAACCATTCATCTCGTGTAATATTTTTGGGTCCATACTTTACCAACTCAATTGGGATGTCTCCCGGTCCTGCTGCTTTACCGTTTTTCGATCTTTTGAGGGCCTCGCTTAACTCTCCGGTTGTTTAACTCTTGTTACTTATTTAATTTTATATGCATGAAACTTAAATTTATGGAGGACTCGGAAGGCTGTAGAAGATAAAACAACGATTGCTCTGTATATGACAGTGTCTGTGATTACTTAGATTCTAAGTTAACTTTTCCTAAAACAGCTACTTGGATTGCTTCATAATTTACAAGTCCCTGTCGGTCATTTTTTTTATTGCAGACTGATCCTGTTGCTCTAAATTTCTTCATCAGTTCAATCACATACTTACGAGTTGCATGTTTATTATGGAGTGTTTCATTAAAAGTTTTAGCACCAGTTCTTGCACAATTAATATTTTGGTAGTATAAACCTACAATTTCGATTCCTTCTTGCCAAATGTAAACCATTTCAGCGATACAATTGCACACGTATCAAAATAGGCTGTTACAAGTTATAAGCAATTGTCATTGACTATTTAATTAACCAATTAAAATAAATGTCCAAATAATATCGAAAACCTTTAATAAATCTTTAAAAAAAAGTAAAGTTGTTTGTTTCTTGGTTTTTAAAGGTACTACAAATCATAGGGTTAAATATTTAAAAAGTTAAAATTATGCTGTAATCTATTTTGTTCAGTCAATTAAGGTGAGAGAGATTATCTTGTTAAAAGAAAAATTGTCTATCTTATAAACTAATCACTTCAAACCAAATGTATTATATATTTTTGAAATCAGTACTAAAAGGAGAATCTAAATATAAAATAAAAAAGGGGAAGTAATTAAAAAAAATAAAAGAATAATACGGGGGGTGAGTGGGTGCATTTTCCAGTAACATTTCCCTTCAAATATTATTTTACGTGTTTTTCGCGATTTCCCTAAAAATTAGAAATTCAAAAGTTATTTAAGGTGGATAGTTTTATCTGAAAAGCACATTGCAAAATACGGATTTTGTTTTCTTTAGTAGAGCAATAAACGTTGACTTCAGCTATGATCTTGGTATTACTGTTTACCGTTTAATTATATGTCATTATATATAAACATTATTTCTTTGGTCGCAACTTTTTAACCCTTAGAAACTATCGCCTATGCTAATAACAGTATAAAGTACTCGATATTATTTGTAAGTATCGAGAAATTCATCTCCAAAACTATTATGCGTACTAAGAGCTATGTAAGAGCTTCAAAATACGTATATTTTTCACACTACAAAATGATTTACCAAAAATATCATTAGTTTTTCTTCAGTTAATGTTTAAGCTTTAATTTATGTATATATAGCCATTTTAAAGTTAATGTCAAGGGTTACAAGACTAGGTTTATTAAAAAGTCAAACTACCTTATTTTTTTTTAAATTAAGGTTTAAAGCGCATACGTGGGGGACAACACTTTGGTGTGTTCACACCAAGACATAGAATTTAATCGGTGATATCTCCATTGTTTTATACGCAACAGAAGTCTATAAAAAACAAGAATATTTATTGAAAAAACAACTATGTTTTTGTACTTTATTATTTTTTACATATTATATTGCAGTTCTTAAGTTATTTTGAAAAAAGAACAATGAACAAATAACACTAAAATAATATGTAATGTAGAAGGAAGACGATTAATTTTGAGTCTGGTGAATATTAGGCTAATAATTATACTGCCTTTTTCTTTCTTCAAATATTCAAAGAGTACATTTTTACGAGCTGTAATTAATTTAGTTTATATTATTATTATTACACAGTAATAAGGGCTGGGGTCATGAAGACTCATAAGCCCTGTTATAAGAAAATGAAGTAGTACTTTACAAAATAATTAGTTACGCTAATAAACTATGAACTAGTAAATGGTAAACAATATTGTTCAGTTTACAAACATGTAACAGTCTAGTTAGATTTTGAAAATAATTTATAGGGGAATTTATAATTTCCGTTGGAAGACTGTTCCATATACTAAAAATACGATTACAACAGAAAATTTTGGGCGCTTTGTCTATGAAAAAGGGTTCCTTCTTCAGTTTCACACTGTGTCCATGTAGTCTGCTGTGTTAATCTAAAATAAACAAGTGCTGCAGATTTTCATATCCAAACTTTAAAATTCGAAAGGTGATAATTAAGTCACCACGGAGTCGACGAGTTTCAAAAGTTGATAAACCTGCTAAAGAAAGTCTTTGTGGGTAATCTGGCCTGCTTCGTTCGAAAGGTAGTCTGGTGGCTTTCTTTTGGACATTTTCGAGAAGAGTTTTATCGAGCACTAATTCTGGGCAACAAACTGTTTTATACAAACGAATAGAACCTGAAAAGGATATTTTTGTAAAAGTCTTATTAAGTAGGTATAATTTACTATTCGCTTTTTTAGTGAGGTTTGAAATACGCTCCGACAACTCAAATTTTTAGTAATTGTAAAACCAAGGTCACAACATGGTCCAACAGTATCCAGTAAATGCCCGTCTATCGAATAAGACAAACACGGGTTATTTTTTTCCAAATGTAAAACTACACACTTATCTCTATTTAGAGGAACATCCAATCCGAACACCACTTGAAGATCTAATCTACGCCACTTGTAAGTTTTGTACATTCAAAAGTAGATCAGTAAATATTTTTGTATCGTCTGTGTAGAAAGTTTTCCTAGATATGATTAATCTAGGAAATTAATTAGAGAATCAAGATCACAAGCATACAACACACAATGGTAGTGGACCCAAACAGATCCTTGTGGCACATCACTTAAAACTAGTTTTTTAGATGACAGCGATTTGCCAACTCTAACACAAAACTCCCTATTTGGTAAAAAATCATTAATTCACTCAAGAAGTTGTCCTCGAATGCCAAAGTGTTCTAGTTTGTACATAAATTTTCTTCTTGGTACCCGATCAAATGCTTTTGTTAAGTCTAAATTTATTGTAGCATTTGCAATTCATTGATTTTTTAGTGAATATTGGAATCCCCTCATATATGTAATGTATTGAAATCTCCTCATATATGATTAAAAAATCGAAGAGTATTTTAATGCATCTCAGTTTCCTATTTCGTACGTATTAAAACCCAAATATGTTTTCAATTCCTTGCTTAAGTCGGCTCGAGAATATAAACCATTTAATAGTTTGTTTGTATTTTACAGATGTTATTTCTTCGGTATTTCTTTTAATGTTTTATTCTTATTCGAACTGCCTTGAATTGCGTTTTCTCATAAAGGATTTGCGTTTCAACCATCGTTTAAGAGTTTTGTTATTTTAAGTTATGCGATCAATACTTGAGGATAATTTCGTTACTCTCGGTGAAACCGCTGTCAAATGCGTTTATAGTTATTGGAGTTATTGGAGTCCGAATTTTTCTTCAAATTCGTATTGTTTTTTCGTTGTTTGTCTTTTATCGAGGGAAAATGTGTAGTGTGGGTGGCAGCTAAGAGGTCGGCGTGTAAATCTTCAGAAGCCGACAGATCTTGTTTGTGGAAAGTTATATGTGTTGTATTTATGTCCTAAATGGAAGATTTGTAAGGTGTTACAACGATATAAGGGGCCATCGTAATTTTAATGAAGTTTTGAAAAGCCAAGCTTAAAAGATTGCAATTTTTTAACCCGAAGCCCGATGATCCAGCCCAACTTCAACTTTCTTTATCTATTTGTTTGTCCCTGGTTATTTCAGACAAGTTTGAAGCTTGTGAGACGCATTTGTGTTATTTTACAGCGTTTAGAAAACCAGTTTCAGCCCCAAAACCCTTTAAAGGAGATATAATGTTGAGTGAAATCAAGTACTTTTTTTGTTGAATTTTTTTTTTAAGTAAAAACAGACATTTTTTATCAATAATTGCTTTTATGACAAGTTGAAAAATTGTAATAAGTAAAATTATAAAAATTATGGATTGGCTAACTGTCATAATAATTATTCTTATACACATGAACTAGCCATAAATTTTGAATTTGTTTTGTTTTGTTTTAAAAATGTTGACATTAATGTAAACTGCATTGAAAGATCTAGATGATTTTAATTTATAAATAATGTAAGTTCTTATAGTGTCCCCACCGTCTAGAGTTGTAAACTGATAGCAACATTGTTTTGTTATGATTATTTGTTTTGTAACTGTTTGTGGTATGACGCAAAAGTAAATGTTAATTTTGTTTCTTAACATTTTTTTAAATTAATCCCCTTTTTTAATAGTATCCCCAAGTTATCGTTACAAAAATGTCGCCAGATAGTTTTAATTTTTTTTATAATTATTTCCCTAGTTACAACTAGTGGTTGTGATAGGTATAATTAGGCACCTCAACGTGGCACCCTATATTAAATTACTAGAGGTGTTTCCTGTTTCGTTTTGTTTTTACTTGTCCGAGAGATTAATGAGCCTTTATTTCATTTTTTTTATAGTTGCCCCAATCCAACCCCTTATCTTTTACTTATCCACGACCCCAGCTCTCCTAACAAACCCTGAGTCCCGTTCGCACAAGTAGCGTTTATTTTGCTTGCCCTATCTTTACCCCCAATCTTACCCTGGGGTAGGCAAGTAAATTCGTTACAATATAACATCTACAGGTTATTGTTTATCCAATGCTGCTGTACATTTATTAACACACCACGGTAAATTTCGACTTTTTACAAATCCATGTTTTTGTAGAAGAATTTTTTTTTTTTTCGAAACAAAAATTCTGAAAGAGACTCTGCGATAATTGAGTCCATAACTTTACAAATAACAGGTGTAGGAATTATTGGTCTATAATTATTGGGATCTATTATTTTCTTTTTTAAATATAGGTGTCACCGAGGCACTCTTCCAAATTAGAGGCAAAGAGTGTGCATTAAAAGATGAACGCATTATTAGTGATAGTGGAATAGAGAGGACATCCGAACATTTTTTCAAAATTAATGTAGAAATATTATCGAGCCCTAGAGATAAATTGTTTTTTAATTTGTCAATATGGCACTTAATGATTTCGGTTGAAAATCGATCTAATTAATTTTGCGAATAACCCATAAACAAATGAATGATTATAGGAATCTGATTTTGAGACGGTTTAATAGCAAAAACTTAAGAAAATGTATCTGCAAGACTATTAGCGACCTCATACGTATTCTGACAAGTTTTTCTTGTAGTGTTGCGTCTTTTTAAAACTTCTTCCGGGTGTTCTAGACTTTCCAGTAGTAACTTCCAATTAACATAACGCAATTGGAAAAGAGAAGTTTTCAAAATTTTTTATTTCATGTATAACTGTATTTTCACCAAGATGATTATATTCAGTAATAAACTGTATGGGTTGTTGTGATAACTTCATAATCAGAATTGCCCACAGGAGTGCTTGTAAGCAATTGGACATCATTTGTAAAAACCAAATCTAATTTGGCAAATTGATGGCAAATTGTTTATTCTGAAACGAGTTAGATTCCTAATCAATTGGTGTAGATTAGAACTTTGAACAAAGTTTATAAAAATGTTTCTCGCATTTGTTAGGTCATTGCTTACAACTGGCAAAGGCCAAGAGATATCAGGAAAATTGAAGTCACCAAATAAGACAAGGTTTTCAAGGTTTGAAAGGATTTACATTTTTTCGATCGAGATTTGGTCATCTTCTAGGACAGTACTACCTGGACGATATAGGCACGCCAAATGAATAACAAGTGAATTAAGAGAAATTTTTAAATATAAAAATTTAATGTTAGGAACAATCATATCCACATGAGCAACAGAAAAAGTTTAGAAATTTCTAAAGATAGGTATATGCACACTCCTCCCCCTTTTCGACTGCTGCGATCAAATCTGTAAAGAGAATACCCATCTACAGTATATAAATTGTCAGAATCATTTTGTGTTAGCCAAGTCTCCGTTATTAGTATTATTTTAGGTTTTAAATCCTGAATCTAACATGAAATTTCATCAAATTTAGAATGTAGTGTAGTTAAATTAGTATAAAAGCAGAGCCAATCGCAAAAGTCAGTTTTTTTTTAATATTACTGTCGAAAATTAGTAATTTTTGGTATACCACGTTAACCATGTATGTATTTTTTTGTTAAATTATGTTCATCGTTTTCTTTTCTAATCTCTAAGTCAGATCGCAAATCTTTTAAAAAGGAAACTTGCATTGGTGTTTTATCATCAACAATGGATACATTTTTTGTTTTTACTTTTTCTAAGAGTTTCTTTTTATTTCGCAGAATTTTTTTAGCTTCATACTCATTATTCATGACTATTTTGATCATTCTAGGATATCTATTACCAACTTTGCATACTCTAAAGAAAATAACCGGGGTTATTTCTTTCAACCAGTCTGTACAATTTCTTTCAAAAATTGTTTGTCTGACTCTTTTCTAGTTGAATATCACCTGTAGATTCTGATTTTGTAGATTTTTGGCACCATTGATACGATCGACTCCTTATGAGGGGTGACAATCGCCCCAGGACAGAGGTACATTTCGGCGTTATATAATGTATTTACTTCATGAAATCGCCAAATTTCAAGTGAATCAGTTCAGTCCGACAAAATTGGAAGTTGGATAGCCCAAGTGACTGGAGTAATGGTTTTACAGAAAGTTCGACGTGATTAATGATTATTAACAATTTATCAATTGTCAAACTTATCAAAAGTAGTTGTTAGATACCACGAATGTCACAAGAGAATCATTAGTTCTCTGGTCAATTAAGAACCTTCAAATATCTTTAAGATTTTTTCAGCTGTTTGTCCTCATTCACTGGGGATGACAATGCAAACATTTAAGTTGCTGTATAATGGTAATGGCACTTACAAAATAACTAAAAGTTGACGATAAAAAATTCATTATCATCAAATAAATTTAATTTCATGAAATCTTGTTTTAATTCTTTTATAATTAGATATAATTAGAATTACATTTATAAAATATTTAAACTTAATTTTGTTTTATTTTTAAATATTCATATTAATCTACAAAGTGTTGCACTATTTTCCAATTAAAAATAATGACTAGTACGAAATTTCTACGACTAGTACGAAGTAAATCGATATTAAAATACAAATTAGGTTCGAATATCACAGAGTCGGCAAACATCAATTAAAATTAGCTTAAGGAGAACAGCTCAGTACGTTTATATAAATAATTAGTACAATACAATACGAATTCAATAGTTTGGATAGCTATGGTTGATTACGAGTAGGCTTTTGACCCCCTATTGACTTAGACAAAAGAAATTTGACAATTCTTAATGCCTTAAGCAAAATAGAGTTGATGACCGATAAAAAAATCATTAAAAGTATAACTATATGACAGTGTAACATTGCAGCACCTTGCTGAACAGCTAAATATATATTGCAACGATTATGAACTAAAAATCAATTTGAAGAAAACCAAGTTCATGGTATTTACAAAAGCACAAAACATCAAAGTTAAGCTAGTACTAGATAATACAGAAATTGAACAAATATCTTCGTACAAATACCTTGGAGCATGGATCACAGAAGATACTGATCAGACAAAAGAAATAAGATGCCGCATTGAAATTGCGCGGTCAACTTTTAATAGAATGAGAAAACTTTTTTGTAATCGCGATATCAATATATCGCTCCGGATAAGAATGCTTCGAGGTTATATTTTCCCTACCCTTTTGTATGGAGTTGAAGCTTGGACACTTAAAAAATCCAACATTAAAAAACTTAAAGCATTCGAAATGTAATGTTACCGACGCTTTTTTGAAAATAACATGGATGGATCGCAAAACAAACGAACAAGTTCTCGAGCACTAGGAAAACAATGCGAAGTTTTAAATTCCATAAAAATCAGGAAATTGGAATACTTGGGGCACATCATGAGAGGTGAAAAGTACGAACTACTAGGAATATAATGCAGGGTTAAATCAAAGGTAGAAGAAGCGTAGGAAGACGTAAAATCTCGTGGCTACGCAATCTCCGTGAGTGGTTTGGATGCAGTTCAATTGAACTATTCAGGCGAGTAACCAATAAAATTATAATTGCCAGAATGATTTCCAATCTCCGATAGGTGTGGAACTTGAAGAAGAAGAAGTAACATTGCAGGTAAAAACAAAAAACAGGAAAGATTAAAAACACAGAGAGGAGTTGGGCAAGGAGATTCTATCTCATCTAAGCTATTTACTTTAGGTCTAGAAGAAAGGTTTCGAAAT
Source organism: Diabrotica balteata (assembly GCA_918026665.1). Lineage (NCBI taxonomy): Eukaryota > Metazoa > Arthropoda > Insecta > Coleoptera > Chrysomelidae > Diabrotica > Diabrotica balteata. The sequence goes on from OU898278.1 coordinate 125,473,345, forward strand.
TTAGAATGAGTAAATAAAAGAACGACGATCGACGCCGAAAACTTAAACCATCTAAGATTTGCCGAAGATATTATGTTAATAGTAAAAGATAGAGGATCATTGCAGGAAATGCTCTTGGACCTAAATACAATATAAAAAAAAATAGAATTAAAAATAAACGTAGCAAAAACTAAATACCTAACAAACGAATCTATAGATATAAATGAAGATATAACTCTAGGCAATAATAATATAAAAAAGATTGAGCTGTATATATACTTAAAACAAAAATCAATCTATCAAACCTTAACCTTAAGGCTAATTTAAGCAAAAGATATTACTTATTATGGGCAGCATTTGGAAGAATACAAACAGTAAATTAATCAAACCTACCAAATACTTTAAAGGTAAAAGCTTTTGACCAGCATATAAGAAACCAAACATTAAGCTCAGCGATCGCTAATCCAATAAAGAAATAAGAAGACGATCAAAAGTAACCAATGCAATAAAAAAGATTGTTTTGTTAAAATCGATCTGGGCAGGACACATAAGAAGAGTGGAAGACAATCGTTAATTGAAGCGAATTGTTAAATGGCGTTCAAGAACACATAAGGTAAGTAGATTCAGATCTCAAACCAAATGGGCTAAAACATAACATAAATTAATGGATACATCTAAAGGAAAATAACATCTGACATCCGACGATGGATGAATATATAATGAATTTTGGTTCCAATCTGTTAAAACGTATGTACCGGGTTTCTCATTATATTTTGACCCCCACTTATATTCCTTAATTTCGGGAATACAAAAAAAGTTTCAACTAAAAGTTGTATTACTTTATCTGTACCGATCAACAATGTAGCAACAGACCAAATTTTGTATACAGGGAGTGCCCAATAAAATGCATCTTTAATATTTTAAATAGGATAGTATGTATTTTTTTATAGTTTTGAGTAGCCGTGCATTTCCTTATTACCAATATATAACATTGTTTAGCATTAGTTTTTTTCTATAATGGCATATGGTACTACAAAAGGATAACCATAGGTGGCTATGCAACTGACATTTCAAAATAAAACAATTATTAATTTATTATAAACTGTCAGCCCGCATACCGAAATGGGTTATACTGCAAATGAAAAAGTAGATATATATTCTCAATTTATGTAAAAAATAATAAAAACAAGCAAGCGACAAGAAGAGAATATAGGCTGATTTATCTATATCGACAGACTCCTTCTGCAAATACATTTTTATATAATTATCGCCATGTCTAAATGTTTAAATGTCTAAACATCGCCAAATGTTTAAACGGAAGAAACGTACTATCGTAGAAATGATCAGAAAGATCTCAATACTTTGCTTTACTTTGAAGGAAAAAATTAAATACTTAAATAATAGATGAAACCCATAATAACATTTTTATTTCAGAAAATTTCGAAACTAGTAAAAACAATGCTACGAATGCATTAGAGAAAAGCCATGCGACTATACATAGAGTTTTAAAAAAGCACAACATCATAAGTTGTACAAAATATTTACCGGTATAAAGAACTTACCGATGTTTATAAGAAACGCTTTTACAGTTCTGTCACATTATAAAGAGGATCCACCAAGAGGTGGAACCTTTTATACTGTGAGTTCTCTCAAGACATGCTTACAAATTTGAATAATGATCCTAATTATTTTATAACATTTTATGGGCAGATGAATCAAATTTTTAAACTTCAGGCACTTTAAAATAGAGGAAATAGGTATACGTGGGAATAGAAAAATAATAGAAAAAGAAAAATTAAGCAAATAAAAAAGTCGAGAAGAAAATCAATAAGTGTGCGGTGTGGAATATTTCAAAATAAAATAGTTGGACCATTGTTTTGATGATTATAAATTAACTGGGAAACCATATTTGGACACATTCATTACACAAGTGGATGACTTATTAAATCAAAATTATACACAAAATCATTTAAATAGTATATGGTTACAAGATGGAGCACCGCTACATAATGTAGCCGTTCAAGAACATTTAAACAATTAATTTAAGGTGTTGATCGGCAATAAGGGTACCTTTACATGGCCACGAAATAGTCCCGACTTAACAACATGTGGTAGCATTTTATGGGGGTTTTTAAAAGAAAAATGAATTTTGATTTAAATACAAATATTAACACTATCACTGGATGTCACTGGACCAATTACATTCAACAACTATTTCATGATGAAAGAGAAGAACTGTCATTAGAAATCACCGAAGATACTGACCACCAATATTAAGAGAAGAAGTCATCTATGCCATCAAAAACACAAAAGAGGTAAAGCCACTGGACCAGATGAGGTGCCCATCGAATTATTAAAACTCATCGATGAAGATGTTATTGATGTAATGGTTGAACTCTTTAATCTAATATATCAGACTGCCACAATCCCCAGACAATGGCTGCAATCAACCTTTGTAGCAATTCCCAAAAAACCAAGTTCAACAACTTGCTCAGACCACAGAAACAATAGCTTTAATGAGTCACACACTTAAAACATTTTTGAAAATAATTCACAGCAGAATTGTTAAAACTCTTGAATATGAGATAAGTGACACACAATTTGGCTTTAGAAATGGTATGAGTACAAGAGATGCTTTGTTCGGCTTGAATGTGCTGGCTCAGAGATGCATGGACATGAATCAGGATATGTACTTATGTTTTGTAGACTTTGAAAAGGCATTTGATAAAGTTCAACATAAAAAGCTTGTAGATATATTAAAAAGCAAAAATATTGACAGTCGTGATCTGAAAATTATATCTAATTTATATTGGAATCAAACTGCCAAGGTAAGAGTTGACAGCCAGTACACCGAAAATATCAAAATACAGAGAGGAGTCCGCCAGGGTTGCGTGCTGTCCCCACTACTTTTCAATGTCTACAGTGAAGCGGTATTTCAAGAAGCGCTCTCAGACTCAATAGAAGGTATATCTATCAATGGAGAAGTTTTGAATAACATTACGTTTTTGTAGACGATACAGTAATAAATACGGATAATAACAATGATTTACAGAACGTAATGCAACGCCTTAATGAACGCTGTCATGAGTACGGACTGAAGATAAATTTAAAGAAAACTAAATGCATGATCATGACTAAATCTGCAGATGCAAATATCCAATTGACTATTGAAGATACTGCAATTGAGAGTATTTATAACTATAAATACTCAGGAACATGGATAACATCAGATGTAGACCAAACCAAAGAAATTAAGACACGTATTGAAATAGCACGTGCATCATTTATTAAACTTAAAAAGTTTCTTTGTTGTCGGGATATAAGGTTAGAACTACGCCTGAGAATGCTTCGATGTTACGTGTTCTCTACTCTTCTTTATGGTCTGGAAGCTTGGACACTCAAACAAGTTCATCTGAATAAGTTGGCCGCCTTTGAATTTTGGTGTTACAGAAGAATCCTACGAATATCATGGACTCAAAGAATGTCTAACATGGAAGTAACTAGAAGGATAGGAAATGAGGCGGAAGTAATATTAACTATTAAAAGACGAAAACTTGAGTACTTGGGACATGTGATGAGAGGGCAAAAATACGCATTATTACAACTTATTATGCAGGGCAAAATCCGAGGAAAGCGAAATGTGGAAAGACGAAGAATATCCTGGCTTAAGAACTTGAGGGAATGGTTTGAATGCAGTAGTGCAGAACTTTTTAGAGCGGCAGTCAACAGAGTCCGCATAGCCATGATGATTTCCAACCTTCGA
>OU898278.1:125482086-125637604 GCA_918026665.1 Diabrotica balteata
AGCAGACAGCAACTGCAGACGATAAATTAATACTGCAATATGTTGAATGACTCAAAGATGGAACGATAAAATGCACAATTCTATTTTTTGTTCAAAAATCAAGACTCTCAATTAATAGATATGACTCATGGTTTTCCTTTTTATCTAGAATATATTTTTCTGTTTTAAATACCTTATTGTTCACAATGTATTTAAATACCTTCTTAAAATTGTCCATCCATCTAGAAAGATGCACAAAACATAAAGGGCCTTGCTCTGGAACACCTTCAAGCATCTTTTTCGAGTCAAATCTTTGACCAGAAAGTACCCAGACAGAAGGTAATGAAATTTAATCTACACAGAAAACACTAGCATGAGTAATAAGCTCTTTGCTGAAATCGTCCTTGGTGTTGCCCCCTTTTAGTTATCATTTTCGGCAGTTCTGGTATATTTGTTACTATTTGTAACTTGTTAAAATATATAAAAGAAATGCAAAAAACATACCAGTTTTGTACTTGCATATTCCTTATAAAGTACCTACAACATTATAATTTAAAAAATAAATTAAATAAACAAAGTAATAATTTTACCTACATTTTAAATTTCTTGTTTTTAGATTAATAATAGTGGTAATTGCTCTCGTGGTTATTTTTGCAACAATGTATGATCTTTACTGTCAGAAACATAAAAAAGGTAAGAATCCTATTTTAATAAAATTAATTTCAGAAAGTTATGTAAAACAAAATTGTTAATTATAAATCACAAAATGTACTTCTGCATGACACAGGTAATGCAGCAAACACTGTAACGATTATGTTCTACGCAATGTAGACCTCTATGACTTTGCCAGTGGTCATCTCAGTCGCTTTTCACACGTTAACGTTTTTGTATAATTTAAAGTGCAGTAAGTGAATATTTTAAGTAAGTGCACAAGTTTAAAATTCATCGTGGAGTTCGCCAGGGCGACACCATTTCACCAAAACTGTTTACAACATTATTGGAATATATGTGTAAGCGTGCAAACCTAGACGAAAAGGGCATAAACATAAACGGAGAGCAGCTTAGTCACCTCAGGTTCGCGGACGATATAGTCCTGATAACAGACCGCATAGATCATGCCATCGAAATGTGCGAAAGACTCTACCATGCCTCTACACAAGTGGGTTTAAAGATCAATAACTCAAAAACACAAGTGATGACAAACCTTGTTCTGAGTGAGAACATCAACATAGCTGGAACAAGTATAGAACAAACATCAGCATACAAATATCTGGGACACGAAATTCGCTTAAGTAGAGATAACCAGACCAATGAACTAATACGTAGAATAGGGTTGACATGGGCAGCTTATGGAAAGCTAAGAGATGTTTTCCAATCAGCTCTTCCCATCTGCTTGAAGAGAAAAGTCTTCGATCAATGTGTGCTGCCGGTTCTAACCTATGGTGCGGACACGCTAACACTTACTAAGACGTCCGCAAACAAAATTCGAACAACACAGAGGGCAATGGAACGGTCCATGTTAGGATTAACCCTGAGAGACCGAATACCCAACACAGAATTGCGCCGTAGATCGGGAGTAACCGACGCAATCAAAAGAATATCAACCTGAAAATGGAACTGGGCAGGGCACGTCGCGAGAACGAAGGACGGCAGATGGACAAAACGCATTCTTGAGTGAAGACCCAGACAAGATGCCTTTAGGAATAGAGGACGACCACCAACAAGATGGACGGATGACCTGAAACGGACACATCAAAATTGGATGCAGGCGGCTCAGGACAGAAATTTGTGGAGTGAACTACGGGAGGCCTATGTTCAGCAGTGGACGAGTATGGGCTGAATGATGATGATGATGATGAAGTGAATATTTTACAAATGGATACATCACAAGTGACGGCGGTCAGGTAATTTCATTATTATGAGAGGACTATAGTCAGAATACTGTCACCAGTCGCCTACTTATGACACAATCTGAAGCCTCTAGGGCTTACTGTCGATACCAGGTCACCGGTACACCGGTAACTACAGTCAATGATCAGGTTTGGGTTGACGACGTGTAACGACAGATAGGGGCGATCCAGTATTGTCCTAAGTGTCCTGCAGAATCAGCACGCGACAGGAGTTGAGCTTCAACAATCCTTGAGCAATGTTTGAGGTGCAACCGTTACTCAGTGGACAGTTAGAAGAAGACTTAAGGCTGCCACTCTTACTTCCAGACTAGCTTAAACGGGAACCAAATAGAACGCATGTCAGATAAAAGCTCGACTTTTCTAAAGGAAAAACTTTTCCTTTAGAAGGAAAAACGGAGTTTGTGTTCATGCTCCGTGGTGGTCACGGAGAGGGTTTGACAACAGATCGTTACATTACGGATATTTTATAATTAAAGACTATATTGACTTGACGCAATGGAGACTGGTCTCCACTGTGAGGCTAATCATTATAACACGGGCATATTGGGCATAATGTGATAATGTGAAGACTGATAATGTAAGATGTACCCCACTAAATCGCCATAAAACATTAATATACCCAGATACATAATACTATTAGCCAAGATAACTCACCTCGTGAATAGCCTTCCTTAACAAATTCTTTAAAAAACTCTCAAAACTGGATGCAACTCTTAAGCTTCGAACAACACACGCCGTAATAACTAGATAATATTAACTGAGAGAGATGATATCTAGACCAAATATACAGCAATGATGCCAAATTTCAATGCAAATAAATTTGATTCCTGATAGTTTCTGAAAATCTTAATATTTCAGCTTTTGTGAGAGTGGCCAATTACTAGTGACCGGCTAACAACTGTACCCGTTACCATAGTCAGAAAATATAACTAATTTTACTTTGAGTCTATTTTTTTGCTTGCGAGTATATATTGCATTGTATTCCAGAATAAACAAAAATAAATTAATCTTAACAATTTTTTTAGAAAAGGGCAAAGCAGTTTTGGTAGCTTTTTCGATATATACTAATGGTAAAAAGCTTCTTCAAACACATAACAATCGAACATCATCTCTTGATTGTTTAGATGGAATTAGAGTACTGAGTATGACATGGGTCATGACTTTTCACATGTATGTAAAATACATAGCAGCGCCAGTTTTTAATTCAAAAGAATCAATACAGGTAAATTTATATAACTAATACTTATTTAGAGATACCTTTTGCCCTGCCCTTCATGCCACATGAAATAGGTACCTTCTTTATCCCAGGCATTGAAAACAGTGAAGTTGAATATTGATAGTTTACGTTTATAAGAAAGAAATAAAAAATAATAAAGATAAATTACCATGTGGACCATTAAGTATTTTCTGAAAATCTAATGTAACTGTTAATATTTTTTCCTTTAAGGTTTTAGCTTAGTGTTTATTAAAGCAGTTTCTTTCACACGTGAGATTTTTACTATGTAGATGTGATTCATAAATCTGTGTTTGAAATTGCTTGGTTTAGATTTGTTTTTTTAATGTGACGTTCATGACATTGGTTCTTTTTGGGAACGGAAAAACAATTTAAAATTAACAATATCACGATATTGCTTTTCAGTATTAGCTATAGAAGAGTATACCTGTTCGTCAACCCATTGCTTGTATAAATCAAATAAGCGATGAAAATTCAAATCACTATCCAAATAAAGATTATCACTTCTACTTCGTGTATAATGAGATTTTGTGGGTTGAATAGACCTAATGTAATCACAAACTTCTTCGGTTATCGCCTTATGATGAATATGATGTGTGATGTGAATATGATATGATCTGTGTATATAAAACCGTAGGTATATATAGTAACATCTAGTTTTTCCAAAGTAATGTAGACATACTGTTCACTTATAGAAAAAGTATATAAAAACGTCTTTTTAGAAACAGATATATTCGTCCTATCACCTCTCTTATAACAACATATACGTTACTGGAAAAATACCCCAAAGCTGGTTAAAGTCGACCTTCGTGACCATGCCAAAAAAAAGTAAATGCCAAGACATGCGAAGACTACAGAACAATTAGCCTAATGAGTCACTTACTTAAAACATTCTTGAAAGTGATACACGGCAGATTATATAAAATAATGCGAAGAGCAAGTATCAAGGACGCAAATGTTTATGCAAAGATGCAGGGATGTTAACTGTGATGTGTATACTTGTTTTATCGATTACAAAAAGGCATTGAATAGAGTAAAGCATGATAAACTTACAAACATCTTGAAAGACGTGGGGTTAGATGATAGGGACTTGAGAATCATCTATAATTTATATTACAACCAAACAGCCAATATTAAAGTGGTTGACCAATTGACAGAGGCAGTCTCCATAGATAGAGGTGTTAAGTACGGACCTGCTCGCGCACATTATAGTTTAAAACCTGCAAATTGTGCGCCTGCGTCACGATCCACCACGAACAGCCGAGTGCGAGCGAGAGACGGGGCGGTTTACGCCGGGAGGGAGACAAGCCGAGGAGAGATCGACGCCAACCCTGCTTGTGGATAAAGACATTTTTAAATTATACATTTAAGTTATTCTTGTACAGTTAGTTTGTTGTTTATAGTGTTTATTTAATAAAATTATACGTGAAATTCTCAAAATACTTCACACACACGCTCATACATGGTCCTTCCAGCAAGAATGAATAATTATTACCAGCTACCAGCAAGATTATAAAGAAAAGATCTTTATTCCGCCGCCATACGACGCCATATTGCCGTCCTACAACCCCACGAGGCTGCATTTTACACTAAAACTGGATAAAACAGGTCAGTCCATTCCTTTTATTTACCACTTTTAAAACATTTACGATCTCTATTTGATTTATTTAACATGGTTTTCTAACCAAATTAATACATTTCATTATTTCGAATAGGGATATCATTTACATCAAATATCTTACCTACTCTCGTATTCGTTGTGAATGTGCTAAACTGATTTTATTATACCAAAATTTAACTAATACAATCGTTAATACATACCTACATAATATTTTTAATAACTGAAACATTTATCGCCATTGTCTCTACTTAAATGAAACATATTTTTTATTTACCTTTACAATCATAGTTCATTACCATTTTATAAAAGCTTACTTAGATATTTATTTTTAAACAACAAACATATTTTCCTAATTTAAACCTGTATAAGTACATTACATACATTACACTTCATCCATTATCTAAACAAACATACATACTTTTTTCATTATTTTACATCTCCATACATTTAATCATACTATTACAGAATGTCTGGTCTAAACAAAACTAAGCGAATAGCCGCTAAAAGTGCTCTTACACGCTTCACAACATACTTTAGAAGCATCGAACATACTGATACTATAGACATCGTAGACTTGGAAAATCGTTTATCTAAAGCCAAAGAGCTTTTAGAGGTTTTTAATGAGGCTCAACTGCTTATTGAAACTAATGACCCTGACTGTGAGATAAACTATGACACAATACATGCTATTGAAAGACAGTCTTTTGAAGATAAATATTTTAAAATAATATCTGACACTAAAAACTTATTTCATCTAGACAACCTACTGAATTATCTGATTCACGCAGTGTCAATAGTTCAATAGCAGCTAGTCCTACAAATACAAGCAACATTAAATTACCTTCGTTAAATCTACCTACCTTTGATGGAAACGTTTGATCAATGGCTTTTCTTTCGCGACAGTTTTAATTATATTATTAATGATAACACGCCACTTTCAAATGTACAAAAGTTTCATTACTTACGTCTTTCTTTACGCGGCATAGCTGCCGAAACTATCAAATCTTTACAAGTCTGTGATGCTAATTATGATATTGCTTGGGCTTTACTAATTGAAAGATTCGAAAATAAACAATTACTAGTAAATAATCATATTAAAGCCATTTTTAATTTACCGGTTATTACAAAAGAGTCAAATCAAGGTCTCAGACAACTTCTAGACAACATTCAAAAACATTTACGCGCATTAGAAGTTTTGCAACGCCCTACACAACACTGGGATGATTTGATTATTTATTTATTATCAACGAAATTCGACAACTCAACAAGACGGTGTTGGGAATCACAAAATTGTACAGGCGACGTACCAATTTTGGACGATTTATTAAAGTTTTTAAAGGAACGATGTCGTATTTTAGAATCATTAGACAGCTATAATGATAATAAACAGGACCCAAATCCACCCCGTCATAAACATTACAAGACTGACACGAGATCTTTTGTCTCTAGCACAGAAAACAGGTTAAAATGTATTTTTTTGCAATAAAGAACATAAAATATATTATTGTCCTGACTTTTTAAAACTAAATCCTACTAATAGGTTAAATAATGCAAAACGTTTACGTTTATGCATTAATTGCCTTGGCACAGGCCATCCTACTAAGGATTGTCGTTCTGCTGGTTGCAGAAAATGTGGAAAGATACACCACACCATGTTACACTTTGAAAACTCACAATCTTCAAATTCTCTTATCACGGAAAACAACTCTTCGCCTCAAACTTCATTATCTTCTAATAATCCAAACACTAGTCTACAGTCTAATGAATCTTCTTCTACCTCGACCTTTTCTTCAACTCATCATATCAGTTCAACTATCCACACTCCTGTTAAACCATATATTTTACTTTCAACTGCTGTTGTCAACGTATTTGATAAGTTCGGCAACTTACATAAATGTAGAGTACTATTGGACAATGGAAGTCAATCCAATTTTGTAACTGAGAAACTTTGTAATATTTTACAACTTTCAAAGGAAAAAATTAACACTTCGATCTCGGGAGTTAATCAATTAACTCACAGTATTAACTTCCGAAGTACACTAACATTTAAATCACATATCAACAATTTTTCTAGAAAGATATCCTGTCTAGTTTTGCCCAAAATTACGGGGAAGTTGCCCTATACACACGTCAATCGTTCTCAGCTCAATATTCCAACAAATTTACTTCTAGCTGACCAGAATTTTGAAAAACCTGGTCCAGTAGATCTTCTTATTGGCGCTGATACATTCTGGGATATTTTAAGCGTAGGACAAATAAAACTTGGTCCTGGTTTACCTATCATTCAAAAAACCACTCTTGGTTGGATAATCTCTGGCCCCATTCCAACAAAGATTCAACATCACTCCCAACAAAATTGTTACTTTTCTTCCACAAGTCAATTAGATGTACAGCTCACAAAGTTTTGGGAACTAGAGGAATGTCTTAAAACCAAGTTTGTTTCCGAAGAAGACAACTATTGTGAAAATCACTTTAAGCAACACATTTCTCGCCATTGTGATGGTCGTTTTATCACTACTCTTCCTCTAAAGGAATCTCCATCAATCTTAGGGGATTCTTAAACTTCTGCTAAAACACGTTTTCTGAACTTAGAGAGAAAACTTGAAAACAATATTCAATTAAAATCAGAATATCATAACTTTATACTTGAGTACATTAAACTTGGCCACATGTCCCTAACACGGGACACTGACGATAATTCTGGATTCTTTTTACCTCATCATTGTGTTTTCAAGGAATCATCAACCAGCACAAAATTAAGAGTTGTATTTGACGGTAGTGCAAAAACTACCACAGGCTACTCATTAAATGACATAATGTATGTCGGCCCTCACTTACAAGATAACTTATTCTACATTTTACTTAGATTTCGGCAACATAAATTTGTACTAGGGGCAGATATCACTAAAATGTATCGTCAAGTTTTCATAACGCCAGAACAACGTTACCTTCAAAAGATCCTTTGGAGATTTAATACAAATGATGAGATTTCTGTCTACACATTAAACACTGTTACATATGGCACAGCGTCAGCAGCATTTCTTGCCATTAGGTCTCTTCATGAAATTGCCTACCGACATATTTTCGAACACCCAAAGGTTTCTTCCATCATTTTACATGACTTTTATGTAGATGACTTACTAACTGGCTGCGACACATCTGAAGAACTCAGAGAAATCAAGGAAACCATGTCAAACTTATTGTCTTCTTACGGTTTTCCCCTAAGAAAATGGACTACTAATGATTCGTCTTTACAAATTCATTCTGATCCTGAATTCCTATCTATTGGTTCTGACGAACACAATAAAACACTAGGATTACTCTGGAATCCGTCTTCTGATTCCCTGCAATATTCTATAAATATCTCCACAACAAACTCTAAGGTTAGCAAAAGACAAATTTTGTCTTGTACAGCACAAATATTTGATCCTTTAGGGTTACTTTCACCCGTAATAGTTACATCCAAAATTATTCTTAAAGAGCTCTGGAAGCTCAAAATAAGTTGGGATGAATCTGTTCCTGAAAGTATTTACACACTTTGGACGAAATACTACTTCGAGCTCACAAAATTAAATACTTTAAAAATACCTAGACATGTACTTTCGTCTAACCCAATCTCTGTTCAACTTCATGGGTTTTCAGACGCTTCAGAGGCAGCTTATGGTGCATGCATTTACATATGCTGCACGGATACATTTGGAAATTACACTTCAAATCTTTATTGTGCCAAAACTCGAGTGTCTTCTATGAAACTATTAACTATTCCAAGACTCGAACTCTGTGGGGCATCACTACTTTCTGAACTTGTTGAAAAGGTCACTTCATCTTCACGCGTTTGCTTTAAAAATATCACGTACTGGACTGATTCTACAATTGTAATTTCATGGATAAACACCTCTCCCCATTTACTTAAAACTTTCATTGCGAATCGAGTAGCACAAATACAGAAGCTGACTAATCTCGAACATTGGAAGTATGTTAAAACTTATGACAATCCAGCGGATCTCTTATCACGAGGTATAAATCCTTCATTACTTATTAATTCGAACTTATGGTTTCATGGACCCTCTTGGCTCACTTTACCCCAAGAAGAATGGCCTCAATATACAAAACATAAAGAAGTTTGTATAACTTCTGAACTACCTGAACTACGTAATAAAACTGTTGTGTTTCATCACATCGACAATGAATTTACCTTTTATAACAAATATTCTTCTCTAAATAAGCTAACACGCGTTTTTGCTTATGTATTGAGATTTAAAGACAATTTGTCGAATCCTAGACATCTACGAATTACAGGTCCTCTGTCTACACTCGAACTTAGTACTTCTCTTTTAACATTAATTAGGTTTGTACAACGTTAATCATTTCAATATGATTATGATGCACTATCTAATTTCAATCAAATTGACAGAAGAAGTAAACTTCTTGACCTTAACCCATTCTTTGATACTACAACAAAACTAATACGTGTTGGGGGTCGTTTACACAATTCATCATTTTTTGATTTTAACAAAAAACAACCCCATAGTGCTACCTTCAAAACATCATATCACGATTCTCATTGCTCGCCACGAGCACTTGAAGCTTTTACATATTGGTCCTCAATCACTTCTTGCTTCCTTACGAGAGAATTACTGGCCAATCTCAGGGCGCAACTTGGTTCGAAAAATTGTTCGTGATTGTGTCCGATGTTTCAGATTCAACAATAATCCCGAACAGTATCTTATGGGCAATCTTCCAGAGTCGAGAATCACACCCTCACGGCCTTTTACGGTTTCTGGAGTCGATTATGCTGGTCCCGTTCTTTTACGAGATAGAAAGGGTTGTAATTACAAAACTTCTAAGGCTTATGTTGCTCTCTTTATCTGCTTCGCCAGCAAGGTTGTACATTTAGAAGTTGTCAGTGACCTCACGACAGAGTGCTTCTTGGCGGCACTACGCCGACTCACTGCCAGACGCGGTAAATGCTCCGAAATCGTTTCAGATAATGGCAGCACTTTCGTGGGAGCAAATAACGAACTTAAACAATTTTTTGACAAAAACTCTCATGCCATTACGACAGATTTGTCAAGCGACGGTATTCAATGGCACTTCATTACTCCACGCGCTCCCCACTTTGGAGGGTTATGGGAGTCAAATATTAAATCAGTTAAGCACCACATAAAACGTGTACTAGGTAAAGCAATCTTAACATATGAAGAATTTTCTACGGTTGTATATCAAATAGAGGCTTGCCTCAACTCCAGACCACTTTATCCTCTTTCTAATGACCCAAATGACCCTAATCCCCTTACTCCTGCACACTTGTTAATCGGGTCTTCATTGACGACTATACCACAACAGAACTTAATCGACATGAATAAAAATCGTCTTTCAAGATTTCAAAGGGTGCAACAGTTATTACAGCACTTTTGGACACGATGGTCCAAAGAATACATATCATATCTTCAGCAGCGGTTCAAGTGGAAGGAGAATTGCCAACAGCTGATCAAGCCTGGACGAATGGTACTGGTTAAGAATGATGGACTTCCTCCCTTAAAGTGGCAGTTAGGTAGAATTTTAAAAACTTATACCGGAAGTGACAATATTGTGCGGTCGGTTATGATAAAGACAAACACTGGTGACATTAAACGACCGGTTGTGAAAATTTGTGTTCTACCAAACCAAGATCAATAAATTCTTTATGCTATAAGTAATATGATCTTTGAAACTTTATTTAAAAAACACTTTTTTATTTAATATTGAAACCCGGTCTTTGGGGTTTCAAGGTGGGGGAGTATATGTTAAGTACGGACCTGCTCGCGCACATTATAGTTTAAAACCTGCAAATTGTGCGCCTGCGTCACGATCCACCACGAACAGCCGAGTGCGAGCGAGAGACGGGGCGGTTTACGCCGGGAGGGAGACAAGCCGAGGAGAGATCGACGCCAATCCCGCTTGTGGATAAAGACATTTTTAAATTATACATTTAAGTTATTCTTGTACAGTTAGTTTGTTGTTTATAGTGTTTATTTAATAAAATTATACGTGAAATTCTCAAAATACTTCACACACGCTCATACAAGAGGAGTGAGGCAAGGATGCATTCTGTCCCCGGTGTTATTTAATATATACTCTGAATATATCTTCGAGCAAGCGCTAGGAGAACTACAAGAAGGCGTATTAGTCAACGGAATGCGTCTAAGCAACATTAAATATGCCGACGACGCAGTAGTTTTTGCATGTAGTCTGGACGGTTTGCAAAGAATAATGTCGCGTATGTCAGATATAAGTAGAGAACACGGACTTGATCTTAATACGAAGAAAACAAAGTACATGTAGTCAGTAAGCGCTAAATATTATATACACAGCTTTTGGTTAACAAACATCCAATTGACAGAGTGGACAGCTACACATACCTTAGTACCAACATTAACAGCCAATGGGATCACTCCAGTGAAATAAAACAACGCATAGGAAAAGCGAGATTAGCGATCATGAAGTTTCTTTTCAGAAGTAACGATTTACCACTTGCTACCAAAATCTCTCTCATTAGATGCTATGTATTTTCTACGTTATTATACGGAGTAGAGAAATGGACACTTTCCCAAGCTTCTGTAAGAAAACTCGAGGCATTCGAGATGTGGTGTTGCAGACGTATTATAAGAATTTCATGGGTGGATCATGTGACTAATGTTGAGGTCCTACGCAGAATAGGCAAGAAATGCGAGATAATTAACACCCTCAAAGAGCGCAAACTAGAATATCTTGGCCATGTTATGAGGAATGAACAGAGATACGGCTTGTTGCAACTCATTCTTCAGGGCAAGGTATTTAAAAGAAAAGAAAGGATCAGGGAGAAGAATATCTTGGCTTCAAAACCTGAGAAAGTGGTTTAATACATCGACAACCGGACTATTCAGAATAGCATCAAGCAAAGTTAGGATAGCCATGTTGATCGCCATCATCCGGAACGGATAGGCACCGTAAGAAGAAGAAGATCACCTCTCTTCACTTTCAGTCTATAAACGAGAGTACAGTGGCGCCTTGATACTTTATTAGTAAAAACCTTTGGTTTTTCTTCTTCTTGTTTTAGTACTAAGTAAGCTACAAAACCCCTTTTCCAACCTAAATTCCAAAATTAATTGAAAATGAAAATCCTTTCATCGATACTAATTTTTAAAGAACATTTTTGTCTACATTTCTGGACCCATCGGTTTTATTGATTTCACAAACTGGTTATACCATCACGACTGTTATATGATTTACCTACATTTTATCAAATTATAATCCAATTAAATGGACAACCATTCGACATCAATATAATACAAATAAACGCACCGACAGCAGACAGCCCAGACGAAGATTTTGAGGTTTTCTATTCCGATATTGAAAAGATCAAAATACATATAAAATCAGACGACACAATACATATAGAATCAACATATTTATGGGAGATTGGAATGCCAAAGTAGGAGCAGAAAAAGTCGAATCGATCATCGACTCATATGGTTTAGGAACCTGCAACGAACTAGGCACATGCTTTGTTTAATTTTGACAAGAGAACAAACTGGTGGTTCTTAAGACGTGGTTTAAATTACCGAAAAAACGTCTATATACGTGGAAGTTTTCTCAAGATTGCGAAGAAAATATGTATTGTGAGGAACCAAATCGACTACACTACAATTAACAAAAGGTTCCGTAATGGTATTCTAAATATAAAAACGTACCCAAGCTGTGACATAAATTCAGACCGCAATCCTGTAGTCGCAACTATTAGACTAAAACTTAAAAGAGTGAACAAGGCTAAACCCAGTTAGAGAATAGCACGGAGTAGTGCTGACCAAGGACAGCAACAGAAGTATGAAGACATGGTAGACACGCAGTTAGAGTCAAGACAATAGCTCCCACTAAGGAAAAGACAATTAAAGAAAACATTAAAGACATGTGAGGGAAAATTAAAAATACTGTCTTGGAGGCAGGAGACCAAAGTATACAGAAAGAAAACCGTAAACATAGAAAACCATGGATGACAAACGAAATATTACAAATTATGGAGAGGAGACGGATGGTAAAAAATAAAAACCCAACAAGATACAATGAACTTAACAGGGAAATTAAGAAAAAAATAAATGTAGCTAAGGAAGAGTGGATGAAAGAAAAATGTAAAGAGGCAGATTTGCAAATTAAGCATACAGGAAGAGATTATAAAAGCATAAAGTATATTTCTACACAGAAAGGTTAAAGAAGTAGCTGGAATATGGAAACCCAAACACTTATCGATTGTAACAAACAAGAAAAGCCAAATGGAATTAGACCCATATTAATATCTTAAAGAATTGTTTGATGATCAGAGAACAGAAGAGCCCCACGAATAGATACAGATGGAAAATAAAACATTCTCACCGAAGAAGTTTTGCAGGCAATAAAAGACACAAAGAACAACAAGGCACCTGGCGAATACTGAATAACATCCGAATAATAAAAAGTGATAATGCTGTCAGAAAATTAACATACCTCTGCCACATTATATTTGAACATGGCATAATACCACATGACTGACATCCACATATATAGCTCTATCTTAAAAACAAAAAGCAATGAAACGTGAAGACCATCAAATTATATCCCTAATGAGTCATGCCGCTAAGATTTTTATTCGAATAATTTATAACCGAATTCGCAATAAGTGTGAAGAATATCTGAAAATCTGATAAGATTTGATTGAAGAAAGTGAAAAAAAAATGAATTATGTATTATTATATATTGATATTTTATAGTAATAGTACATTGTTTACCGGGTAGGAAAAGCTTAACATTCCTGGACGACTGTGAAGATTGCTAAGTCGAGGCGCAAGCCGAGACTTAGCAACACAGAGTCCAGAAATGTGGCTTTTCCTACGAGGTAAACATACTATTTTTCCGCAAATCGTTTAAAATTCGACAGATATTGATTGATTTAAAAAAAAAAAAAACGCGATAATTTTATTCCCAAATAAATGGTGCTTTAAAATTCCTAATAAAATTACTTGGGTTACTATGGAAACGTATTGAGGTTGAATTGTCAAACTTCTATCATTTATGTAGAACACTAACAACTGTACGGAAATATCATTTCCTTACAGTAAGGAAATGACATTTCCTTACAGTAAGGAAGTCCTGACTTTTTCTTCAAGAAATTTTGACAGGAATGTCAAAATTTCCTGGTGATTTGCGGAAAAATGAGTATTTTAGTATAAGCGTAATCATTTTTATCTTTACCGAAAAATATCGTAAGTTAGATTTACTATATTTTGCGTTATATATATATATATATATATATATATATATATATATATATAACACTGTTTTTGATGGGTTGGAGTCAATAAAAGGGGCTATTTGTTGACTATTTTTTACTCGAGCTTTCAATTGTGATTACAATTTTTATCAAGAGCTTCTAAAAATACAAAATATCTTACAAAGTTGAACTAGAAATAAATAATGTTGTTGTTAACTCACCAAATAAAATTAGTTATTTATATAAAACTGCTGCTAACATTATTACAAAAAATATTATTAAAAAAAAAATGTTCTATTCTAATAAATGTTTCTCTGACAAATTTAGATAAAGTTTCTTAACAAAAAACAATTGAATTTGTAAACAAAAATTGAATAGCTACAAATTCAGCCTAAATGTCGTAATAACAACTTAAAAATTTTTATTTTTGACATATTGTCAAAAATAAAATTTTTGTTTAAAAAATTCTTCTTTGTTTAATAACAAAAAAGAAGAAGATTTATTCATCATTGATAGATGCCCGAAAAAATGTAACAAATACATGGAAAATTCAAAATGTGATGTTTTACTGACTGCATAAATTAAATAGAAATTATATAATTATAAATTTTGCTTAAATTTTGAATTTCTGACCTTTTGTTTAAATTATTATCACTTTTGCTAATACAAACCATTTCCAAAAAAGTTCTTTTAAATTTATTACTTTCATTACATAAAATTTTAATATTATCAAAATCCATAATATGGTCTTTGTCTATTACATGCTCTGCCAAAGCACAAGATGGTTTCTTAATTCTACAATCACTCTTGTGAGAAATAATCGCATTATTTCTCACAAGAGTGATTGTAGAATTAAGAAACCATCTTGTGCTTTGGCAGAGCATGTAATAGACAAAGACCATATTATGGATTTTGATAATATTAAAATTTTATGTAATGAAAGTAATAAATTTAAAAGAACTTTTTTGGAAATGGTTTGTATTAGCAAAAGTGATAATAATTTAAACAAAAGGTCAGAAATTCAAAATTTAAGCAAAATTTATAATTATATAATTTCTATTTAATTTATGCAGTCAGTAAAACATCACATTTTGAATTTTCCATGTATTTGTTACATTTTTTCGGGCATCTATCAATGATGAATAAATCTTCTTCTTTTTTGTTATTAAACAAAGAAGAATTTTTTAAACAAAAATTTTATTTTTGACAATATGTCAAAAATAAAAATTTTTAAGTTGTTATTTACGACATTTAGGCTGAATTTGTAGCTATTCAATTTTTGTTTACAAATTCAATTGTTTTTTGTTAAGAAACTTTATCTAAATTTGTCAGAGAAACATTTATTAGAATAGAACATTTTTTTTTTAATAATATTTTTTGTAATAATGTTAGCAGCAGTTTTATATAAATAACTAATTTTATTTGGTGAGTTAACAACAACATTATTTATTTCTAGTTCAACTTTGTAAGATATTTTGTATTTTTAGAAGCTCTTGATAAAAATTGTAATCACAATTGAAAGCTCGAGTAAAAAATAGTCAACAAATAGCCCCTTTTATTGACTCCAACCCATCAAAAACAGTGTTATATTTTTTCCAAACGAGTCACAAGTACTTCTTTTTTCTTACTCTTATATATATATATATATATATGTGTGTGTGTGTGTGTGTGTGTGTGTGTGTATGTGTGTATGGGGTATATGTAGAAATATATTATTTTGTTTTAGATTACTGGAGGTATTCTAGGTATTCTTTTTACTACTGGACATCTAGCATGTGATGCTCTTTTTATAGTTGGAGGCACCTTAGTTACCTTCGTATATTTTTCAAGAACAAAAGATGGTGACATTACATTTTATACTATCATAAAACACTACATTCACAGATATATTAGGTAAATAGCTTGTCAATAAATTTATTTCATAACCATTCAAATTTGAGACTTGTAACGATAAGACTACCAAAGAGAATTTAAGTTCTATTATAAAAATAATAACTCAGTCAGTCATGGAAGCTTATCCTCTATGCTTTGCCTATCTCAGTATCTCAAGTGTGAGTTCGTTTTGTTTTAAACTAGGAATCAAATATTGCACCCTAGGTGATAGCAAATAAAACAATTTTTAACTAATCATATTTATTAAAAAAGAAAAATAAAAAAAAAAACAATTACCCTGTAAATGCCTAATAATAAATTAGTATGGATGGTACTTATGGTATCGATGGCATCAATGGGCTGCTTGTGTGGCTTCTAATTAGACGTTCGGTCCTCCGTAGAGCTGCAGTTATACTATGTGAGTGTAGCCTTCCAATTAAGTGGTTAGGTCCTCCAATTGTCTATTAATTTTCATAGAACGGCCAGTTACTACAGCCAATAAACCGTGAATATGGTTAAATAATTCTTGAATATGGTCAATAAAATCGCCAATAAACTAAAATACAACAACAGCTTGTATTACAGACTCATCAAAAAGGTTTTCATTTCCATGCCATTTTACAAAATTACAATTAAACAAATAGCAGATTGCAAGGCTAAAATGAAATATAATAATTATTACTTAGTTAAATCCTGTTAACGAGTTATATAATGCATATAATTGATAAACGTGGTTTTAAAAGACGTGAGGTTACGAATATTGGGAATGCTGTCGGAATTATTGAATAAAAATTACAATGAAAGTACTCGCTCCAAGGGAATGTTGCAGAACATAAAATGAAGCTTATTATAATTATCCACAAGGAATCTACGTTCCTGTAGTTGGCTGTATACCATATATTAAAAAAATTTTATTAAAAATCCTTTATAAAAGGTGTATATTTAAAAACCCTAACGGGCTAATTAAACAAAACGTTTTCGGAATCCATATTCAATCATCAGTCTCTAGGAGTACATGAATGTAGCCACTAAATATATGGGTAAAAACCCGTTAACAAATAATTATTACATTTGGTATACGATATTTCTTATAATATGTTATGATGTTGAAGTTAAATATATACCTTTTATAAAGGTTTTTTAATAAAAATTCTTATTATAATTCGTACCTTTTTTTATAAATTTTAATTATAAACAAAAAATAATTCCACCATTAAAGGTGATTGACAGAAAGTAGGAAGAGACTGCATGAGGGTGGTACAGATGTCATAGAATGTTCCTATATGATAGAATTAGCTTTTCTGTTAACATAGAACAGAATATTTAGTCTACCGGACAGAAAGATAGAGGGCGAATATTTATTCTACGGGACAGAAAAAGAGAGAAAAGAAAAACAGAGTGCGCCAACTACTTTTGAAAAAAAAATAGTAAAAACGAATCTGGGGATAAAGAAATTAATACATTAATAAAGAAATTAAAATAAAATAATTATTTAAACGTAAATTAATAAAGATGTGACGTTTTTAACGTAACAGACTATATTTTTAAGTAATTTTAAAAAATTTTTCAGCAAATATTTCAGCAATTATTATAGATATCGTCATATAATAAAAAGTTCATTATCTTCTTATTTCCCTTAAGTGGTCTCTTCTGGTCTCTTCTCTCGCTGGTAATGTGTCTTTTGAAGAGAATAAAACTGTTTTTGTTTTATATACTAGATTGACTCCTGCAGTAATTGGGGTGATCATAGTAGTAGCAACTTTAATCAAATATACAGGGTCTGGACCAAAATGGACTGTTATGAATACGCTGTACCAAGAAGGATGTCAAAAAGATTGGTGGTCCACTCTACTCTACATTCATAACGAAGTATACTTGGATAATATGGTTAGTATATATTTAATTTCTTAACAAATTTAGAATAAATGTCATATTAAAACAGCTATGAAAAGGCCACAACAGTGCTTTTTCGAATGAAAAAAGTATTATGTGGACGAAATATTAACAATAATCTTAAACTAAGACTCGTCAAATATTACATTTTCTCGACATTATCATATGAAGTTGAAATCTGGACACTTACCAAGTCGCTATTAACTAAACTTCAAAATTTCGAAATGTGGGTGTATTGAAGACTGCTAAGCATAAACTAGATTAATAGAGTGACAAATAAAGAGGTACTATAAAGTTTAAAAACACAACGCGAAGTAATGAAAACCATATTATTATGAAAATTTGAGTATTTTGTCCATGACATGTCCATGACATGTCCATGATCCAAAAAAATCGTTGCTTCGTAACCAGGTGGTGTAATAATTTTTTTTTTTCGTTCTTCTTAAGAGGTGAGGTAAATGAAATTATGATAGCCAATGTGATCATTGGCTATCATAATTTGGCTATTGTAAATGAAATTATGATAGCCATTCAGTAATGATGGCATGGAAAAACAAGAGTAACAGCTATGAACGATGATCGATAAGAATCTTAAGGTCAACTTAGTTATCAAAACGTGGATTAAAATATCCAGATCAAACCTTTTAAAAATGTGTAGCCTTCTAAACGATAAATCGCTCGATGTAAAAATACGAAATAATTTTGTAAGGGGCTAAATTATACTCCAGGCTTTTGTATGGGGTTGAAGCCTGAAAGATAAAAGTTAAGAGCTTTAATGGACTTGAGGTGTTTGAAATATGGGTATATTGAAAAATGTTGCGAATACCTTGTACTGCCCATACTCCCAACTAGAAGTTTTGTGTCGAATGGTCATATAATGTAAATTGATCAAATCATTGTAAAATAGCATATATTTTTCATATAATAAAACACGATATAAATTACTTTCTTTAACTATTTAATATTTGAGGGTAAGATTAAAAGTAGATGCGAACTAGGAAGTAGAGACGGATCAGGAGATAAGTAGTGATCCTTGCTTAAGAAAATCGACGAGGAAACTCGTTTTTCCTCGAAAAACGAAAAAAGCAAAAGACAGAAAAATTTACCAAAACTGTTAATGATCTTTGATAGGAGAAAATACTCAAAGAAGAATAAAAGTTTTTAACAGGAAGGGAAAGATTAGAGAAAAGAATTATAAACGCAAAAGAATTGCGTATCCCAAATAAAGAGCTTCATTGCGAAAAGCACCTATATTACTTATGTATGGTTTGAATAAGTACATAAATAGAACTAAGATGCCGGTACAAAGATTTTTGTTAAAACGACGTGTACAGATAATTTATTTATGCTATAATGATCTTTATGGGTCTTCAATTTTTTACACATAAAAATATTTGGGATGTGTCAAAAGGAGAGTCTACCCATTGTTGTTAATACTATGAATTCTAAATTTTTCTATTACTGGCCTGTATTTTTAATAAACTTTGTCATGGAATTAATAATTTTTTTCGCTATAAGTGCGTATGAGTGTTTAAAAGGCCCTTGTTCTTAAAAGAACTTTTTAGTAATTAATTATGTTTGGGGCTATAATATTCCATAAACGAATGCATTTTTTTAACCACTCCATTTAAGTACTAATTCTATAATATAATCCTTCTTAAAATCTCATTGATTTTTAGTTAAAAGTGTCCTAAGGTCTATTATTTGCTTATGAAAATACATATCTCCAAATAAAGTACATATCCCCTTCCCAAAAATTAATTAGCTACGGCGGAATTTATTAAAAGTTACTATCCGTTTTTATTTATCAGTTGCCAGTTAATATTTGAATGGCAGTATGCATTCAGTGCGGGTAGCGGGTAGGTACCCCTCTATGATCCCGATAGAGGGTAGACTTACTTCAGGGAGGTAGCGCCCCTGCCCACGTGAGCTCCTGGTTTTCCTCTACTCCCTACTTAGGGGAAACCAGGCCCAAACCCCAATATTATCCTACCCAAACCCCAAATTCCTTCCCTATATCCTCCCCCAACTCGCCAACACGTCTAGCCAGCGTGGCGTTTTAAGGCCAAACCCCCCGTAAACATGCAAAACACAAACCAAACACGGCCCTCAGTCCCCGGCAGCTCAAAAATCTCTGACCAAGGTAGCGGACAGAAAAGATTAAGAGCAGAGGGTGCTAAGAATACCCGGGATGGACCAGGCTACCACTCAAGACGGCTAAACTGCACAAGAATACTGAATCTTGCATCCTATAATATAAGAACCCTCTCAACCGATCATAAACTAATAGAACTGGAAAACGAATTAAAAACAATAAAATGGGATGTAATGGGACTTAGTGAAATTAGAAGGAGAGGAGAAGAACAACAAACATTGAAATCAGGACACCTGTTCCACTACAGAGGAGAGGAACATTCATCCAGCGGTGGAATCGGGATCATTGTACATAAAAAACACATACCCAACATAACAAAAATCGAGACCATAAGCACGAGAGTCATCCTATTGATATTAAAACTAAACTCTCGCTATAGTTTAAAAGTTATACAGGTCTACGCCCCGACAACTGGACACACAGACGAAGAAGTTGAAAAATTCTATGAGGATGTAGCAGAGGCACAACAAAGAACACGAACACACTATACTGTTCTCATGGGCGACTTCTAGGGATGGGAAAAACCTACCGGTTTTAACCGAAAACCGGTTTTTTTACTTCGCAATAACCGGTTTTATCGGTTGTTTTTGTGTCCCGGTTATAACCGGTTTTTTATTTTTAAAGTAAAAACCGGTTATTAGGTTTGTTTCGATTCGGAAATCTACTGTTTAAATTTGTTATCATCACAAAAAATTTGATATTATTTTCAATACGTTTGTATTAAAATTTATTTGATACTTCCCTGTATTGTTTAAAAATTAAATACAAAGAATGAGAAATCCCGGAAATTCGTAATTGTAATTTGATCCCTAAACCATAACAATTAACATCATTGGGTATCGGCACGTATTGGTAACCATAAATCATTCACCCACTCTTAAAATTTTATGTATATATGGTAAATATTATGGCCTAAATTAAATTCTGATCTGATGTGAGCCGCCTTTGGTCCCATAAAATTTGAATTATGGGTGTTTGGAATAATACGACCTAATTATTTTTAAGGTCTTTAACTTTTAAACAGCGTTTCTGCGATTGCCATACCAATAATCACTCTAAATAGTTTCATTTTCATTCTTTCGTTAGTAAACATTTTAACATTTAAACCGCATATTTATAATAGAAGGCGATACTATTGGTTCTTACGTCACATATTTAAAGCATAAACGTGTTGTATTTATATAGGTAGTAATGTTCTTTCGAATCTTTCGATAGTACTAATTTTGATCATATTGAAATCGAGTCGAATGAAGTATCGCAAGCTAAAGTTCATTGTTAGTGTTACTTTGTAACCTATTGGATTAAAAAAAAACCGAAAACCGGTTTTTGGAAAAACCGGTTTTTTTGGCCGGTTATAACCGCCAGGTTAAATCGTAAGCAAAAAAAAACCGGTATAACCGAAAACCGGTGTTTTGTCAAAAACCGCCATCCCTAGCGACTTCAACGCAAAACTCGGATTCAAACAAGACCAAGCGGAGATCGCGTTAGGAAAGTACGGATACGGGGCAAGAAACGCAAGAGGGGACATGCTTTTAAACTTTCTACATCATCAATGCATGTTTCAAATGAACTCTTTCTTTAAAAAGAAACCCCAAAACAAATGGACTTGGATAAGCCCTGATGGCGCCGTCAAAAACGAAATCGACTTTATAATTACAGATAAAAAATATATAATACAAGACGTGGAAGTACTCAACAAGTTCTCTGCTGGCAGCGACCATAGAATGATAAGAACAAAAGTAATGCTTAACGTTAAAAAAGAAAGAATGAAGCTTGTTCCTAAACCAAATGTTAGAAGATGGGTACCACCTGAAAATGCAAAACTGTTTGAACGTACGGTCGAAGAAAAATTACAAAACGAAGAAACAGAAAACATAAACATCGAACAACTAAATCAGAAAATAGTCAAAGCTCTGAAACAAGCACAAGAAAAATGTTGCCCAAAAAACCAAAAAGACGAAGAAAAACTAAGTCTAAGCACGAAAACTCTATTAGAGGAAAGAAGACAACTAACAGATAAATACAGAACCAATCTAACAAAAATGAGACAACTAAACAAACAAATCACTAAGAACATCAGAAAAGATATAAGAGACTACAACACCAGAGAGATATCAAAAGTCATAGAAGAGAACAAAAGTTTAAAAGTCTTCAGAAGGAAACAGCAAATAGGAAAGAAAAATATTTACAAACTGAAAAACACAAAGGGCGAAATAATAACAGATAAACAGGATATTCTACAAACTGTCGGACAATTTTACAGCGAACTCTACAGCAAAACAGAAGAAAATGTTCCAACTGACAACATACCAAAGGTTCTAAACCAGGGCTCGGAAGACATACCAGATGTTACTGTTGATGAAATCAAAAAAGCTCTCCTACAAATGAAAAATAACAAGTCACCTGGCGACGACGGGGTCGTTGCCGAAGCCATAAAATTAGGAGGCGAGAAACTGATACAAATGCTCTCCATACTTTTCACAGAATGCCTTGAAAGAGGAACAACACCATCACAATGGCAAAATGCAGTGATCATTCTAATGTTTAAGAAAGGAGATTTAACAAATCTCGTAAACTATAGACCAATCAGCCTCATCTCACACATATACAAGCTTTTTACAAAAGTCATAACAAACAGACTTTCGAACAAAATGGACTTTTATCAATCATCCGAACAGGCAGGATTCAGGTCAGGCTTTGGCACAAACGACCATCTACAAGTTATTAAAAGCCTCATCGAAAAATGTATAGAGTACAATAAACCCCTCGTCCTAATTTTTGTGGATTATGAGAAAGCATTCGACACAGTAAACCACCAGAAAATGCTAGAAGCTTTAAAAGAGTGCCGAATATATCACCGCTACACCACTGTCATCAAAAATATCTATGATAATGCCACGGCATGCGTCAGACTTCATGAAGATACACACAAGTTCAAAATTCATCGCGGAGTTCGCCAGGGCGACACCATTTCGCCAAAACTGTTTACAACATTATTGGAATACATGTGTAAGCGTGCAAACCTAGACGAAAAGGGCATAAACATAAATGGAGAGCAGCTTAGTCACCTCAGGTTCGCGGACGATATAGTCCTGATAACAGACCGCATAGATCATGCCATCGAAATGTGCGAAAGACTCTACTATGCCTCTACACAAGTGGGTTTAAAGATCAATAACTCAAAAACACAAGTGATGACAAACCTTGTTCTGAGTGAGAACATCAACATAGCTGGAACAAGTATAGAACAAACATCAGCATACAAATATCTGGGACACGAAATTCGCTTAAGTAGAGATAACCAGACCAATGAACTATTACGTAGAATAGGGTTGACATGGGCAGCTTATGGAAAGCTAAGAGATGTTTTCCAATCAGCCCTTCCCATCTGCTTAAAGAGAAAAGTCTTCGATCAATGTGTGCTGCCAGTTCTAACCTATGGTGCGGAGACGCTAACACTTACTAAGACGTCCGCAAACAAAATTCGAACAACACAGAGGGCAATGGAACGGTCCATGTTGGGATTAACCCTGAGAGACCGAATACCCAACACAGAATTGCGCCGTAGATCGGGAGTAACCGACGCAATCAAAAGAATATCAACCTTAAAATGGAACTGGACAGGGCACGTCGCGAGAACGAAGGACGGCAGATGGACAAAACGCATTCTTGAGTGGAGACCCAGACAAGATGCCTTTAGAAATAGAGGACGACCACCAACAAGATGGACGGATGACCTGAAACGGACACATCAAAATTGGATGCAGGCGGCTCAGGACAGAAATTTGTGGGGTGAACTACGGGAGGCCTATGTTCAGCAGTGGACGAGTATGGGCTGAATGAATGATGAAAATGCATTCAGTGGTAGATATTTGTTGTTCAGTTCTAGAGAAAGTCGATATTTTGTCCCTCAGTCTGGCAATTAAGGGATAAAAATATCGTGTTTCAACCTTAAGAAGACCATTTGTTTATCTCCATGATTTCCGCCCTATACAGGTCAACAAACCATAGCGGATGAATATTTTATATCGATAATACTTTTTGATATCTTTCAACTCTCTGACATCATTAACAAATGAAAATGTATCCTTTGCATTATAGTTGTTCACTTCGTCAAAATCATCGTTAAGAACGTTAGCAAAAAATTTGGATAAGTCATAAGTTGCCGAATTTATAGAGCTTACAATAGGTCTAAGTAGTATACCTTCTTTATGGATTTTTAGTAAGCACTAAAGTTTTGGCAAAACTTTAATGCAAAAGATTATATTTTAATTTCGTTATATCTCATATCGTTATTTACTAACATAATAATAGATCTTTCCAGTAAGATAAAACAGTCAAAATGGAATCTCATCCAAAATTATACAACAATTTCTAAGGATAGTTTTTTAACATGTCTAAATTATGTTTTTGAGAACACCTATTTTAGCTTTATTGATAAATTCTATCGACAAATATTTGGAGCACCTATGGGTAGTCCACTTAGCCCCATAATAACAACTATCATTTTGGACCATTTGCTGAATGTCATTATTCCACAATTACCTTTCCCTTTACCCTTCATTAAAAAATTTGTAGACTATCTTATATGTTCTGTTCCTACTTCACAAATTCAAAATACCTTGAACATTTTCAATAACTTTAACAAACATATCCAATTTAATTTAGAGATTAAAAATAATTGTTCGATATCATTTCTAGACACCAAATTAATAAGAACTGATCAAACCAACATATTGATAGATTGGTATCCAAAGCAAACACACTCTGGAAGATATTTAAACTTTTTTTTAAATCATCCTACTCATTAAAAGTTCAATACAGTGATTGCAATGAAGAATAGGGTAAGGCATATTAGTGATGATAAATTGATAATTGATAATAGTGATGATGTTAGGTTTTTCATATTGTTCTTTTTAGATGAACGGATGATGCTATCAAATTGGATAGCGAAACGTTTTCAATAAATAGATGAAGTAGCCATCATTTTTGTCTTTTTTCTCTCCAATTTTTGACCGAAAAACCCGCCACTCTTCGAGTGATCCTTATTTTATATATATATATATATATATATATATATATATATATATATATATATATATATATATATATATATGTATATATATATACATATATATATATATATATATATATATATATATATATATATATATATATATATATGTATATATATATATATATATATATATATATATAATATATATATATATATATATATATATATATACATATGTTCGGAAAGATTTCCGCGGTTAGTACAATAAAACCTAGAGCTAAGATTAATATTATTACTAAAATTAATCTTAAACTCACCAGTCTTCCGGGTTGAATCGCGTCGTAATCCATTTTGCCAAGCTTTCGGCATCCTCCTTGATGCCTTCCTCAGGGCTTCCGAGGTCTCAGTCTCCCGAGCCCCCAGACACTACTGCACTGTTCACTATTCACGGCACGATCACTACTGTAGTAGATCAGATGTTTTGGGAACAAAACTGATAGAACCCTTTTGGGTGCAATATCTAATGTTGTTTTAGCATTTTAATTTAACTTGTTTGGAGGCCTGAAGGTTAAATGAAAATTGTAGTGGTCACAACCGATAGTACTAAGCTAAATAAAATAGATTATGAGTTACTTGAATAATAGTTTTTTGACTTTTAAGGGTTAAATGCTGATAAAATTTGTTTAATTGGTAATTTAATAAATGTTTTAGTGTGTAGCACATACTTGGTATATAGCAGTTGACACACAGCTGTACATAATATCACCCCTGATATTTTATTTGCTTAAGAAGCATACAAAGCTAGGAGTAATATGCTTGGCTTTTGCAATTCTAGCATCGATAGCCTTGTCATTTGTAAAAGGATATAATGACAATATTCTACCTACAGTCAACAATTCGTACTATGCCAAGTAAGTTCAATCACATTTTTTATTCCATAATATCCGTAACAATATTTGTGGTTTAATGACTAATATTTAGAAACAAACTATATGAAAGCGAATATCAAAGAGGTTCGTTTTTAATGAACATATTTAAAAAGATTTTGTACCCCAAGCCACACTAATATAAATTGTTTTTTATTTAATTGTTTTCATCTCACTAATTTTATCATATTTGCCTAACATCTGATAAATATTGTTTTGATTGGTATAAACGCTTGACTTGTCTTTCCTTAATTTTTTAAGATGCGTTTTCTTATAAAACATGTTAATAAGTAGTAATAAGCATAGTAAAGTACTGTAATACTGTAATAAAATAATTGGCAACCTATAAAAGCAGTTAAAATTAAATAGCTTTCACGTGATATTCAAAGCTGGACCGTTTCATTTACAATGAGTTATTAGTAAGAATTTTTCCGTCGACCGTCCAGTTATGATCAATTTTAACACCCTCAAAATCATTTATTAATGACCCCTATTAATGAATGATATTCTATTATTTAACGATTTCATTATAGGCAACACAATATACATTGCTTGCATATATTAATTAAACGCTATGTGATTGGTAGTGACCTGTGGTGTAGGCAACCAAACATATACCTATTTATATTTCCACTAAAAAATTTAAAATGAAGTAGCCGCTGTTAGTATTATCTGACATTGTATGTCATTATTTACTTTATTGTTTAAATTCTGTGTATTTGAAAAATCAAGAGATCGATATTGACGAAGAGTTTAATTTAACTCTACCAGAAGTGGCAGAAACTGCAAATAAAATATCTTTAAGTTTACTGCCTGAAAAAAGCAGTGTTTTACGAAAAAACATACGCTTAATTTATTGCATGGTGTGACGGGAGAAAAATAATACGATATTGATAATCTGTATTGTTGACATATTTTTCAAACATTACCGAAGAAGGACTAAATAGCAAGTTTGTAGCTGTACTCGTATTTCATAACATTTCATTTTGTAGGTCGCAGTTATCTTCGGAGTGACTGGTGCGTTAAAAAAGGACGAACTATTGAAATTAGAAACTCATATCGTTCAAGACTTGGGGTCACGGTTTCTTGTCACAATAAATGTATCAAAAACACACACAATACCAAAAACACTGTTGACTTTGCAAGACTAGATTTTATAGTTTTGAGGTCTTTTTTAACTTTAATTGTATGTAAACGATTTTGAGGTGCTCTAGAGGTTGACACTACAGTGGGTGGCCAAATTATTAGGGACAGTAAAAGATTTCTTAATTTTTTAGTTTTACTGATTTTTTTTTTGCAATTTGTTGGCTTTAAGGCTTGCATTTATTTTTTGTGTAAGAGATTGAGAAATTAGGGTCACAAAAACATTAAGTTTTATTAGTAAAACCATTTATTTTTTTCGCAAAATTTTTTTTAACATAATATGACTAATTTTAATATTTAGTGATGCCACCCTTTGCTGCAATTACAGCTTCTACGCGTCGGGGCATGCTCTGAATACAAAATCCTGCGTTGTGTTTTAAGTTAGAGTTATGATGCCATTCTCTAATAAGAGCTTCAATCAACTGCCGCTTCGTGGTGATAACATCTTTGACGATCTCCCGTTTGGTTAACTCCCACATAATCTCTATAGGGTTCATGTCAGGTGAGTTTCCCGGCCAGGGCAGAACTGCAATATTTTCTTTGATCAGATATGCAGTTACACTCCTGGCTTTGTGGCACAGTGCAGAATCGTGCATAAAAATGTAATTTTTTTCACCAGTGAACCATTCTTTGAGCTGGGGCAGTAGCCGAGTTTCAAGTACTCGCTTGTACTGGTCCTGTCTCATTGTCCCTTCCACGATGTATAAGCGTCCCATACCCTTTGCCGAGATTACAGACCACACCATGACACTCACCGGATGTTTAACTCTCTCCACAATGCAATCTGGATTGATTTGCTCCCCAGGACGTCGTCGGACAAACGCACTTTTATCCACCAAAATCTGGAATGTTGATTCGTCGGAGAAGCATACCTGTAAAAATGATAATATTCGCTGTTCACAAACTTCATTCGTTAAAAAAAGTCATACTTACTCGACTCCAGTCTACAACAGTCATACTTCGGTGTTGTTTGGCCCATTGGAGTCTCTTTCTCTTCATGGCTTCGGTGAGCCGTAGTTTTTTTATAGGCCGGCGACCTAGCAGATTCTCTTCGGCCAGTCGTCGTCATACTGTCCTTCTGGAAACATTAATTCCTTCATCATTAATCGTCGTAGTAAGATGTGTCACACTCTTTTTACGATTTTGGAGACAAATATCCCTAATTTTACGATCAGTACGAGGAGTAGTAATCCTTTTCCTGACACATTTTCCAACACGGCCCGGTTCCAATGCCTCGTTTGAATTCATTTTTATTTTTATTCGATTTACTACAGACTTTGAAACACCTGCAGTAGTTGCTATAACTCTCTGGGAAAGCCTCGAGTGCAGTAATAATGTTTTTATTTCTCTAATTTTCCCTGGAGACAATTCTGCAATTTTGCCCAAGCAAAAAAAAATAATTTTGAATTTAAACAATCTTTTTAAATAAACTCGTGTCATTAAATGTAGCAAAAATTACTAAATAACAAATATTACTTACCTGTTAAATATATCTGACACGAAAACCGACCAAAAACAATTTAAAACGATTTGCAAATATTTTTAAACCTCACTGCGGTGACAGCCGATGACCAACTGAGATGCAACAATAACAATTATTATTATTATTTCATACATAAGCAGTCTACCAGTGTTGCCGCTTATCAAAAATTTTAATAGGTATACCAGAAGAATTAGCAAGTAAAATACAGATATGAACACCAATTTTTTTGGTCAAAAAAATAATTTTAAGTAGAAAATACAAAAATATATGCAGTGTCCCTAATAATTTGGCTACCCACTGTAGGTGCGTAGCTATTTGGTCTGGAGTTACTAGGTTGGTTTGGCGAACGGGTGGGTTGCTACTTCCGAGTTTCCGCAGTAGAGACCAAGCTTGTCGACTTGACTTCTGAAAGTCTAGGTATTCTACTGTCTGTGTCCATTTTTCACACCTGGAAGCATCAATGCTGTGAAGTAGTTCGTCTGCAATCTCCTGCTTTCCATCTTTGCAATATTCTTCATACAGTTTTGCGCTCTGTTCTGTCCAACCAGGGATATATTCTTTGCGGTATCCTCTAGGAATTGTCGCTTTTGCTAAGGTGATTATTGCTCCTGTTAGTCTCCCGTAGCTCTGGCTCTTTGGTGGAATTCATCCTAGGCATTTGCCAATGTTACTGGTGAAATCAGATCAGTTAGCTTTCTTGAAGTTCCATCTGGGGCGTAAGAACGATCTTATAATCGGAATGCTGATACCGATCTTGATTAGGACGGGGCGATGTTGACTATGTGGAAAGTCAGGCATAACCCTTCGTTATGCTGCTAGCGGTTGGCCTTTGTTGTCAATGGTAACAAAACAGAGATCAGGGTTATATTCTCTCCTCCAGGCCGCAAATCTGAAAGTGCCTCTATCTTTGGCGTCGAATAGAAGGTGGGCACCATGTTCCTCTGCCCATTCCACAAGAAATGTACCATTTCTGTCAGTGTCTGAGTATTTCCACATCTCATGGTGGCTGTTGAAATCCCCTACGTATATGGCTGGATGTTCATAGGAATTAAGAACTTGAACAGACCAGGTAATAGCAGGAGGTTTGTATATGTTAGCTATTATGGCATTGCCTATTTTCACAGTTACCTCGTGGATGTTGTTCTCGGTAGAAGTGGCGATTAATGCTGCATTTTCTATGTTTGAACGGACATATGTTGCCACTCCGTAAGCTCTATCGTAGGTAGCGCCCAAAAGATTATAGCCGGGGATTTTTCCTCTTGAGCTTAGTTGACCTTTGTTCTGTGTGCGTTTCCTGAAGTGCTACTAGGTCAACTTCGTTTTAAAAGTCTGTGCAGGATTTGACATTTTGCCCTGCTTATGCCTTCTATGTTAAAATGGCAAACTCGTATGCTTGGTCCGAGTTCTTTGGTCAAATGGTCCTGATAAGGTCCGTTTACAAGTGTCATTTCTGGAAATATTTTCTGTGATATTTGAATTGCCAGGAGATTCAAGATTGTCTGGCACCTTTTGTGCTAGTTCATTTAGCGTTACCCAGGGTGCACGTGTAGTGTTCTACTACGGACGCGAACTAGCTTTACACCCCAGTAGATAGCGATACCTCCGCTCACCTATTAAAATATCTCAATTGTTAATCGCCCTTATTAATACACTTGTTGGTTAAATAACTATTAATTTTATTTTCTGCGTTAAAAATTTCTTTGTGTCCAAAGTTTTCCATAAATTTATAAGTTATTGCGAAATAAAAAAAATTCTACAATTTCTCAAATTTCAAAAAAATTCTACTATTCTATTTTTACTTTTTCTTTTTTATTCTTGTTTAAGTTATGACATTTTTATTTATTTTTATGTTATCTTTATTATCAACTATTTTTAGCGTAGACGTAGCCTTTGTTATGTTCTACTTTTATTTGGGTACAATAGCAAGAGCAGCACCTTGGTTCATGGGAACACTTTTGGGGTATCTACTCACCAGGCCACGATTTCAAAAACCATTATCTAAGGTAATGTTAATAATATTATAATAGTTTGCAGTATAGCATCTTGCATGCACTGCAATTTCGGTAAATATTAAATTATAACAACAATAAATTTTGTAAAATGTATTGCTTAACCCATGAAGGATTGGAGTTGCCATATGGCAACACTACTATTGACTTACGAATCTTATTATTTTGAGGTTATGTTAGTTTGTTTTGTTTCCAAGAATGTGCCGGTCTGCAGAAAATAAGTGATTTGAAGATATACACCTAACAAAAACTTAATTCGTTGGTGTTTGTGAGATTTTATAGTCACCGTTTTTTGATAGTTGTAAAAATGGATATAAGATTTGTGTAAGTAGCTCAATTTGTCAACTACTTCTGAATAACTATTACATCTAAGTGGCTAAAGTAACAATTATGCTCTAATAGAAAGGTCATTTTCCCTCTGTGAATATTTGACAACCCTTGAAAAAAAGCGATCTTTTACAATATTTTGTTTTTATTCATCGCGTTGCCATATGGCAACGCTAGTATCTACAGGCATCTTGTTTTTTTAGGCGGGGTTTTTCTCTAGAAGAAGCTTTGATCATGGTTTACGAAGATGACGTCAACGTTAGAAATATTTATGTTGAGCCCCAAATATTGGAAACCTCACTGATGAAGATTCTGGCGAGGAGGATGGGGGAGGATTCATCGACAATCTGTCTAGAAAACAGCTGGAAGCAAATGTTGAGGTGCAAATGTATGGCGAAGAAGCAGACAAGGAGGATGACGACATCGAAGAAGATGCAGTTCAAGCGATGGATATTTCCCAGGAAAGCAGCAGAAGTTTCATCCCACAAACTACCTCTCAAGTGAAGAAAATTGAATACGAGTCCCTAAATTGAATAACGGGTGATTTGGTCGACAATTCCGCTAGTTTTCCAGAATATAGCTACGAACCATTCAATACGTTGACACCTGTCGAGATGTTCGAATTATTTTTTGACGAGGCTATAATTAGTTACATTCTCAACCAATGCACGAGTTATGCACTACAGAACAACTTTCCCGACCCCAAAATTTCCGCAGAAGAAATGAGGTGTTTCTTTGCCATTTTGATTCTATCGGGGTATAATTGGCTCCCGGGAAAAAAATTTTACTGGGATACGAGAGGCGATATGGGTAATGCAATGGTCATGAACGCTATGCGAAGAGATCGGTTCCTTACAATTTGGCGTTTTTTTCCACCTTGCAAATAATGAAGCCATTGATGAAAGGGACAAATATTACAAGATCAGACCCTTAGCTGACTATTTACAAAAAAAATATAAAGAATATTACGTCCCTGAAGGCGAATTAAATTACGACGAATCTATGGTGAAATACTTTGGACGCCACTCATGTAAACAGTTCATAAAAGGAAAGCTGATTCGTTTCGGATACAAAGTTTGGTGCCTCAACACTAAAAGTGGGTATCTTGTAAGCTTCAACATGTACCAAGGAACCGATCCCAAAGCAAATAATCATTATTATAAAGTTTTTGGACCATGTGCGGCTTGATTCGTAACAATGCTCGATGAACTCGCGACAATTTATTTACGAGCCTCCACCTTTTGAAACATATAAAGGATCGTGGCTGTAGCCTTACCGGAGCAATACGGGAAAATCGCATTCCCAAAAACTGCCCTATAGAATCGAAAGCTAATATGCAGAAACGCAAAAGGGGTGATGTAGAGTCTATTCTCGAGAGAGAAACTGGTATTCTAGTTGTAAGATGGTTGGATAACAGCGTCGTAAGTGTAGCGTCAACATGTTATGGGGTGGAACCACAATCGCTCGTGAAAAGATATTCACAAGCTGAAAAGAAAATCATCCAGGTTCAAAGTCCATGCCTGATTGGTAAATATAATAATGCAATGGAGGGCACCGACCTAATGGACGAAAATATAAACCGCTTTAGAATAGGAATGAGGGCAAAAAATGGTATTGGAGCTTGATTACCTGGATGCTAGATGCGACTATACAAAATGCGTGGGTGCTACATAAAAAATTCGGCAACAAGTTGACACAGTTAGAGTTTAGGCGTGAAATTGTGCAAGCCTATCTGACCAAATACGGAGTGCCTGCAAAACAAGGTGGCCGACCGTCTAGTTCACTCTCAAGTCGTTCCTTTCATAGAGTATCTGATGATATTAGATACGATGGAGTTGGGCATTTACTGGAACCAGTACCAAATAAAAAGAAAATTAGGTGTGCAGGTGAAGAATGCAGGTCGATCATGAGAACAAGATGCGCCAAATGTGAAGTAGGTTTGTGCACAAAGTGTAATGTTAAATTTCATACACAGCTATAGAAAGTTTTTGCCGATTATCTCTCAATTTCATAGAATATTTTTTACTTTTATTTCATTCGGTTAATGTAGCCATAGGAACCTAGCGTTGCCATTTGGCAACAGGCAATATTTTTAGGTTTTAACCCTCCGTTAGTCGCTAGGAAAAACTGAGCATCAAGAGTCGCTACGGTGTCAGAGACCGACAATTAAAAAAAATAGTTTTTAATATAAAATTCATACAAATGTTTTATATTGTGTATAGAAATAACTGAAAAATATTTTTGAAAATATTTTACTGAAAAAAAAACAGATACAAAATGAAAAACACTAGTATAACAATATATTGTGAATATTGTTATCAAGCTATTTTCTCGTTGCATTTTAAAGTAATTAGTATTAAAATGGTAATAAGCCACAATTAAAGGTTAAAGTAAGTTTATTGACGTTTTAATTTCCACTTCGGATATCGTTCTCAAAATACCAACATAGTTTTTATTACGTACTATGTAATTTTCTTGTTTTGTTCTAACATTTCACGGTGGAATAGCCTTTTTCCATCTAGTAACTCTATATTTTGCAATAACCGCTAAGATATTACGTCCACTTTCTTCTTCCTCATCTGTCACATGTTATTCCGATTCACTTCCACCATCACGTTCCTTAGTTTGATCGATTTCGCTTTCACTTCCCTCATCGTCAAAATAATTTTCATTGTCGGTAGGATCCATTGTCCCTAATTCCAACAAGCTTTGGAATCAAAGTTGTTCGGCTTCAAAGGACATCTATAAATAAGAATTGACAAAATCTTACCGATAAAATGCAATAATAAGGTGATAAATATTTACCCGTTCTGCAAGTTCTGCAATAAGCAATAGCAACACCGTTAGTCGCTACGGAGTCTGGCACCGAAAACAACTATAAAACTCACACAACTGTACCTAGGAAGGTAAGAATGTACACTAACACGAGTTTAGTTGATAGGGAGAGGTACAGAAAGTGGCGATAGAAAAATAACAGTTATTTGTAAATCCAGAATGAATAATTCTGTCGTCGGTGTGTGAGACCGATAGCGACTAACGGAGGGTTAATATATCTAATAATTATTTTTGTCTTTTTCTACGTAAGTTTTGTCCATTCGTAAGAGTTATTTGTATTATTTATGTAAAATAAAGATTTTCGAAAACTTCGTCCTTCATGGGTTAACTTTTTTTTAAGTTTTAATATCTTGCGGTTTGCACAACTGCTTGTATATTGTAGTTATATATAAATAATTGATATTTGTGTATAAAACTTATTTGCGCAAAATCCATTTCTTTAAAAAGGAAATTTCTTGTCCAGCGTCGAAATTGGTGTTATCTTTGAGTGCAATAATATTTCATAAAATATTTTTAATCCAAAATTCAAACGGAGTGTGAGATATTCTATCAGTTATAATATTTATATGTGTTAAAATACAACACTTGTTATGATCACGCACTCCAACTAATTGAGTAGTCCACTTGCGAACCACGCTATGTTAAAACAATAATATTATCGTTTAATGACGTCTATATCTATATATTATTGAATGAACGTTTCATTATTATTATACTCAATCAAAACTGGTTATCTTCTAAATAAGACGAGGTAAAAAACATAATACTGTTGCAAAAGTCGTTATCTTATTTAGAAATCTGTTTTTAAAAATTGCTATGTGACTGTTAACTTGCATGCAGCGCTCTATGACATGTTGTCACCTCAGCAAACGTATTTATCTTTTATTTCAGACTGAAAAGTTCACTACGTATGCGCGCACGTGTTGTGTTCAGTTTTGTTAATTTACTGTTTTCTGGAAAAATGATATAATGGATTGTCAAGAAGAAGAAATAACTTTTACACCAGACAGGAAAGGGCGTAAAAGTATTATAGATAAGTCTACATGGAAAAGAGAACGTGAAAAATTGAAACGGTGAGCATTACTACCATATAGATTTTTATGTTATTTATTCATTTATAACAACTTAAACACATGTAGAATATACCGTCTTTTTACAGGCATATGCCCAAGGGCGGCCAGTAATGCCACAATGTCCACACGGAAATTTAAAGCAAGGTTATGAGTGTACGGAACTGTCTCCTTACCACTACAGTCAATTTCATCGATATTTTGATTCGTCTGGAGATAAAATTGCTCAAGATCCCTATTTGCTCAAATATTGTGCGGCTCAAGCTTCAAAAAAAGCAGTTAAGCAGAATAAAACGCAGACCATTTCTTATTTTATACCACAACATGAACTTACATCTACTGCAAGTCGCCGCGTCAAATTGAAAAAAGTACGCCAAAAGGCAGTGATTACAATTTTGGGGATATCTAAAGACAGAATACAAAGAATTTGTAGAAATAACTTAAATACAATGGCTTTGTCCAGAGAGAGAAGAGACATGATATGAGAAGATGACGGTCTAATCAGTATTCTAGGCGTACTTAATCAGTAAAATCTTACATAAAAAGTCTAAAATCATTAGAATCACATTATGGAAGAGGTAGATCTTCTGTGCAATATTTAAGAAGTGACCTTAGTGTAAGAAAAACACATAATTATTACAGTAATGATGGGAGTAATCCACCAGTGCGATACAAATTTTTTCGCCGTATATTTAATAAGTTCTTCAACTTAAGTTTCAAAACACCAGCAATAGATGCTTGTTCGAAGTGTATTCAATTAAAAGAGGCTATTAAAATTCAAATAGATTTGTCAAAAAAACAGACGTTGATTACACAATATTGTGTACATACTTTAAAGGCAAAATTCTTTTATATAAGTTTAAAAACACAAGCTGACGATGATTTGATTTTGTCTGACTGCCAAAAAAATTTGATTTTACCGAAAATACCTGATCAGGGTTCTTACTTTAGTAGGCAACTGTATACGTGCAATCTAACAATATGTCAAGGAAAATCTTTTCGACCTCAGAATATATCAAAAAACTTGGTTTTTTGATATATTTACATTTATACATGGTTGGAATCCGAGAGTATGAAATAGTCCATTTAGATAGCCTCAGCATTATTTCAACGATTACAAAACAGCAATTTTAGAACCAATATTTACCTAAACGTATACAGAAAAAATACAAGTTAAACAAAAACACATCTATTTTCACAGCTGAGGCAATAGCAATTCTAAAAGCACTAGAATATTTTTATCAGGAAGAGGATCAGAATGCTATAATCTTTTCTGATTCACTTTCTGTTCTTTAAATTTTAAAATCAAACTCCAACACAACTAATGATATTATTTTTAGCATCCAAGTAATACTTAAACAATTACAAGATCAGAATAAATATATAAAATTCTTCTGGGTCAAAGCACAAAATTGCAGATCAAATTGCCAAAGAAAGCATAGTAATGGGGGAACAAATAAATTACGAATTAACTACAGACGAACAAATAATCATAGCAAAACAGAGAATGATGAAGAAATGGTCCTGTTTATGGCAAGAGTACAGCCTCACAAATCCAACACGTTACACCAGACTTGATACCAAATTAAGGAGAAAACCTTGGTACAATGAGTACGATTACAGTCGAAAAAGTATAACTACTATCAGCAGAATGAAGTTTGGTCACACATGTTATCCAGCACATTTATTTAAAATAAAAATACTTGAGAGTGATCTTTGAGAAGCCTGTAATAAAATCGGTGATATTGACCACATCTTTTTGATTGTTTAAAATATAGAGCTCAATCTAATGAGCTTTTCAGTAAACTTTTAAAATTAAACATTGAAAGCCCATTTAATATACTGCACCTTCTTGTTTAAAAAAAAAAAAGAAATTTACGATTGTTTGCTGTCTTTCGTCAGAACAACGAATATACAACTATAACCACCTTTGTTAATTCCTTATGTCTTTCCTTATTGTATGCATACCTATCTGTGCCTACCTTTTATAAAAATGCCCTAATCGGCCCCTGGGCGAGAAGAGTGTAATCCCTGTGTAATCCCTGTATCTGTTTTAAAAATTTGCCTAATGTGCTTATGGATTTTAAAACCCTAAAGCCAAAAAAAAGCCAATTTTTCTCATGTCAGGTTATTTTGTGATGGCTGTGGAGGACAAAACAAAAATACGATAGTTGTGAGAATGTTGGCCTATTGGCTTAAAACAGAAGCACCGCGACACACCAAAAAAGTTGCAGTGACGTACCCTGTTGTTGTACATTCTTTTTTACCCCCTGGCCGAGTATTTTGAAAATATAGAAAGAGAAATACGACCTATTGAAGTAATTATCGAAGCATACTTTGATATTTTTAAGAAATATGGTACGATTTCAACGCTTGGTGCCGATTTTATTTTCTATGATTGGAAAACTACCGTTAAAGATGTAATGAAGGTACCTGATTCATGGAATTTTCAATTCAAGGCCTCTAAGAGATTCTTTTTAAGAAAGGATAAACATAACAAAATTGCAATTAAATGAGAGCCACACTATGCATATGAGCTGTTGAGTTACGATAATGTTTGAAAAAGAGGCAAATTCTTCGAAAATATGGAACCTACCATCATGGATGTTGGAGTTCCTGTAAAGCCAGCAAAATTACAAGACGTAAAAAGCCTTCTTATTAAGCATTTTGGTGAAGATTGGATTGCTTTTGATAGCCTCAAATATTACCGTTTCCTTCAAGGGGACCAAAGTGCTCCTGAAGAAACTGACAGTGAAGATACTGTAATGCAAGACGACGTAGATTTAATAGTTTAATGTTAAGATTAAAAACATTTCATATTTTTTTGTGTACAATAGCACATGACATGTTTATTATATTTATTAGCAATTAGTTGTTTCATAACTGTGTTTCATAAGTTGATTAAATGCTCCTGCAAAATTACTTTAGTTAAAATTACTCATGCAAAACTGTATTTGTTCCATTTTGAAATCTAAATAAAAAAACTGTTATTGACACGTGTTTTTTATCCGACTCGTACCGATTCTTCATTAATCTCTTTAAAATTAGCACAAAGCAAAATATTTATTTTCTATTTGGATTAATAGTTAAATGTATTTTTTACTTTACTCAAATTAATTGTTCATACACATAGCGGTGTTTGCAAGTGGACTACTCAATTGTAAGTACATAAAGAAAGAAATAGTGATTATGTACCCGCTGACATAATAATTCTGCTGTAAATAAAATAGATGACAATCTAAAAAAAAGTTTAAAGGATTCCCCAAACCGACGCGAAACTTTCGCAGCGGAATCGCGGCGAATCGTAAGGCACGGCGACTTAAATATTTACATTACTTACGTTATGATCCAAAAGATTGTTTAACAGTAATTGCGGCAATTTCTGGGACTACTATTGTTGAATGAGTATTTTTGTTAAAAAAACGACTGCTAAATAATATTTCTCCTCCTATATTTAGGAAATAAATTGGAATAAAATATATACCTTGTTGACAGCAGTAGTTTAAACAATTCAATAGTAGCTGAAACCAATATACTCCAGGATTTTGTGGAATGCGAGAAGATGAGCTGTCGCGTGACTTCGGTTTGTATTTAAAAAAATTGTCAATTACGTCATTACGCCGACACCGATGACGTAATCTCCTACACATATATATTAGTTGGTGGTTATTCAAAAAGTAAAATTGACTTACTTTAAGATTTTTTTTAAAGTCGTCTGTTTCTGAAATCATGAACCTATTCCATACATTTGCATCATACTCTATAATAAGCTGCAACAACGAATATCTGTCATCTCTTATAAACATGACCCCATCGTCATTTCGATGAGCCTAACTGGTTGGGCGGTATTTTAACTTTATTTAATATATCATTTGAATTATATGCTTGTCTGAAGTCGATGAAAATATGTATACATATATGTAATGTTCTCAGCTTTGCTTAAAACTTCATAAATATGTAGTTGGTTAATATTAGAGCTTTTTTTTAATTCTCTTTAATATTCCCTTACGATCTTTTCTGCTAGGGGTTAAAGTTCATGGTTATGTATACTGGTAAATATTTTGTATCAAAAAGACAGCAAGGATATTCTTTTATAATTTGGACAGAGGTGTTTGTCGCCCTTTTTATGGATTGCTCAGATGATACTCTTATTCCACTCTCTTGGCATTTTCTCTTTCCTCCATATTCTATGTATGAGCTCATATATTCTATTGATTATTTCCTTTTCT
Source organism: Diabrotica balteata (assembly GCA_918026665.1). Classification (NCBI taxonomy): domain Eukaryota; kingdom Metazoa; phylum Arthropoda; class Insecta; order Coleoptera; family Chrysomelidae; genus Diabrotica; species Diabrotica balteata. The sequence goes on from OU898278.1 coordinate 125,521,052, forward strand.
CTCGACTTGAACATTCTGCTGGTATTCCACCACATCCAGGATCCCTATTAATGTTCTGCAGTTTGATTGCACTTTTAAATTCTTTTATTGTTAGTAGTTTTGTCTCATTCCCTTTATTTTATTCGTCTTCCAATAGTTCATGTTCTGTGTATTCTACATGATCATTAAAAAAGATTCGATCAGCAGTTTTTTAATATAGGTATGCTTGGCAAGTTTGTTTAATGTCTTGTTGCCGGTGTCAAGTTAAAGTGTTGCCGGTTATTTCGCCATATTTATTCTTTTACAGATTAGGTTTTGGTTAATATCCTTGTTTTAGTTGTTAGATTAATTGATATACATGTGTTTTATTTTCTGTAAAGTTTATTTCTATGTTTATTAATTGTTTGTCAATAAAAATTTTTGTTCACATAGTAAATTACCTACCTATACATATTTTGTTTTCAAATAATATTTTTCTTACTAGACTTCGTCGCCAATGTTTTGTAAGGTTCTTGTTTATTTTTTCTTTAAGTTTTTTTTTAATTTTGGATCTTTTCAGATTGTCGAAATTAAAAATTTCTTTTCTTGCTTGATTCTCCTTTTCCTGTCCGCTGATCTTATATCTGAAGTGGCTGATCTTACATCTATAAACGATACTTTACTATTGATTATTATAGATGGCATCCCAAATCCTTATTTTCTCCTTATTATCCTTATTTTCTCATATATATATATATATATATATATATATATATATATATATATATATATATGTATATATATATACCGTGTGGTGAATCGTCAAACGGTCCATAGGGCTCGTAACTCAATGGGAAATTTTAAATTGTTGAATTGCTGCTTCCCTAATTATTTTAGATCAAAAGCGATAAAAAACTATTTGTAGAGGACTAAATTCTAAATTAAAAACAAATGTTAAAACTGTTCTACGAATCAAATGTACTTCAAAATTTTGCAAAAATATAATAGATTTTTCAGACCACCCCTAAAAGTTAGGTCACACGTAATACAAGAATATATTATAACGTGTGTGTTTTATCATATTAATGTCAGATGTTTGACAATTTGAATTGTCAATTTTTCTTTATTTTATGATTAAATTATAAATAATGAATTTTACTAAACACTACTACTACTTAACAATATTACTTTGTGAACAATAAATTATATTATTTACAAATCGATCAATATAATGAAATGTACTCAGTTGACGAAAAATCGCATAATGTTGTATTCAGGAAATAGCGCGAACCTTTTCCTGTCACTACCAAAGGTCTTTGGTCACTACCGGATCTTTATTTAACGTAAGATATTCTAATACACTAAAATTTAATTCCATGTTAAGTTATACAACAACTCAATGAATTCCAATATACTGTTACTGTGATCTTTATTCCTAATAATAATATACGATAATTTCTAAACATAAAACTATAACATGTTATAATAAAACATGAATAAAACAATTTTATTATTGCTCTTTTCTCCTTAACTGAGTACATTTTTTAATCAACTTAATTTTCCTTTTAAATAATAAATCACAAAATTTTGGTCATTTAAATCATAGATAAATATAATATAGTTGATTTAAATATTGTCAAATATTAGAAACGTCAATATGACAAAACGCAACACGTAATACACATTCTTTTCACGACGTCTGGCCTGACTCTTAGGGGTGGCCTGAAAAATGTATTATATTTTAGCAAAATTTTGGAATACGTTTAAGTCGTAGAATAATTTTAACAATTGTTTTCGATATATATTTGAGTCCTCTACAAATAGTTTTTCATCACTTTTGGTGTAAAATAATTAGGGAAGCGGGAATTCAACAATTTAAAATTTCTCCTTGAGTTTCCCGTTTGACGATTCACCACCCTGTATATATATATATATATATATATATATATATATATATATATATATATATATATATATATATATATATTAATAGACATATATTAATAGACATAGTAATTTTTTTTTATTTATAATAATTTTTTTTTTTCGATTAATACCATGAAAGGACAGTTATTATGTTTATTGTTTTAGGTAATTGTAATACCTCTGTGGATAATAAGTTTAATTGTACTCTTACTATGCGCCCTAGGAAACCATCCTGCCTTTAGAGTGGAACAATATTCTAGATTTGAAAATGCCATCTTTAGTTCCCTTGTTCGCCCATCTTTTGCAATGGCAGTCGGTTGGGTGATCTGGGCGTGTGCAACAAACCAAGGAGGTAAGCAAATAATGTTCTTGAATAAAGGTTCCAGACAATTTCTAGAGAAATTATGTAAATGGTGTTATTTCTAGAAAACAATCAAATGTTTTACCTATATTCTTAAAATAATTCCTATACACCCTTTAAACTATAAGTATCTCTTAAGAAAATAAAATCAATGTTTAATCCAAAATATTAAAACGCATCCTATAACCAAGCAATCTTTGAATCTGAGCATTGCCAAATATATGCTGTCTCCTATAAGAAGGTCATCAGTCAATCATCATGGCAATTCAAACTTACAACACTGCTGCTTTAAAAATATTAGCAGAAGTGCAGTTAAACCAAGCTCTCAAATTCTTTAATCAGCAGATGCGTTTTCTTCCATGACTTTTTCTATTTGTATTTTTTCGCTGCAATAGAAATTGCAGCAAGTTATAATGCTTGACATGACGTTTTTTTTGACATGTCCCAGATATTGCAATTTTTCAATTTAAATATTAATTTAAACCTCTTTTTCTTTTCCAATTCTTCTAAAAACTGGTGACATTCGTGACCCTGTCCATCAAACTTATTTATAATATTTTTTTGTGTATGTTTATAACTTAAAGGTTTCCAGTTCGTCTGCAACATCCGTCTTTAATGCCCAGGTTTCGAACCTTCAAAATAATACTGAGTAACGTATTTCAGAAGTCTTATCTTCAAGAGAATTGTAATGTCGCTGCTAGAGAATACATTTTTTATTTTGTTGAAAGCATTTTTTCCTGGTCTATTTATGCTTTATTCTCTTCTGTGTACTCATTATTTAAATTTATTATTATTTCCAAATATTTAAACATTTAAATTTTCTCTCCTTTTTTCTCAGTTTTTCCCTTCTGAGGGGTTGATGTTCCTTATTTTTCGTCACCTCTATTCTATCCATCGGGTCTTCTTCACTTCAACCTTTCTTTCTCAGTCATTGCATTTTCTTCTCGTTTTTCTTTTACCACTTTCTCCATCAATTTCTAATGACTCTATTTTTCGCCCCACGTAGTCTTAATTTTTACATCTGACACGGCGAAACCATTGCAGTCTCTGTTTTTGAAGCTTTAATCATCCTATCTCTTTCCCTAATTAAGTCGTTTTTGATTCTGTTCCTTCGAGTATTTCTCAACATCCACCATAACATTTTTATTTTAGCTACCTCCATTCAACGCAGGTCTTACCACACTCTTTTATATCTTTTCTTTTAGCCATTTTTCGTTTTTGGACCACAGCTTGGCTATGGTAGTCAAGCTATGGTGGCCAGTAGTCAAAGAGTACTTGTTTCTTTACCTCATCAAAATAAGAGTGGATGAAACAGTCAGGGTAAACGTAACAATAAATTCTTCAGAAAAAATCTAAAAGTTTTTTAAATAGGTAAAGAAATAATAAATAAGACTTACTCACAATCAATTTAATTTAACTGTCTGACGACCGGTTTCGCTTTCTACAATATGCAAAGCATCCCCAGGTCTCGATACAAAGTTAAACAAATGCTGAAATAATAAAAACCCATATTAGGGTGTTGTCCAATAACGATAAACAAAATAGATGTTGTAAATTACAATAATTATGAAAATATTACATGTCTGTGGTTTTATTTAAATAAGTAAGTTGAATAAAAGGTATAAAAATTTTAAAAGTTTAAACAGACAAGGTAAGGCCCACAAATTGTTATAAAATAGTCTCTTCGATTGTAATAAATTAACAAATGAGCAAATAAATAAATAAAATAAACATTACTTACATGCCGGTACTCTATTAATTGATGGATGGTAGAACATGGTTGAAACTACTATATATTGTTGAATTGAGAACTCAATTCTGTTATTGCAGTTGTTTGACAGTAAACGGGAAGTTCTTGAGGAGATAGATTTGATCCAATGAAGAAGAGATATGTGTGTGATTGTTTGTTAAATGAAAGTAATGTAATATATCATTGTGTTATTAAAAGCTATTTATACTTATTCGAGAGATATATTTTTCAAATATGTGTTATTTATTGAGTAATTGTTTTAAGAAGGTGACAGTTTTATGACAATGAATATGTTTAGATGTAAAATTGTGTGGGTATGCAATTATTTTCCAACCTGTAGTTATCAAATTACTTTGATAAAGTTCTATTGGCAATTAGTAAATTATTGGAAGTGAAGTGAATAAAATATATTAAAATACAAACAATTAAGGACAATAATTCAAACACACTAAAACAGAAAACACTTAGAAGGGACGAAACAAACATTGAATTTAAAAAAGGGAGAAGGGCTTTAATGCACTACATCGTAGTCTTGGGCACAATGAGTTTTTTTATACTTTATCTATTAGATTTAAGTGGTAAATTTGACAGATGTAGGTTAGCATCTGACAGTTCTTCTTCTGTTTCTCAATACTGTAAGTTAAGTTATCTAGTTTTATGAAATATGCTGTTATTACTGAATGTCTATAAATTGTTTCAATTTAGATATCAAAAGTAAATTGATGTGATTAAACACATCAACGTGTGACATGTAATATTGGCATAATTATTGTAATTTACAACATCTACTTTGTTTATCGTTATTGGACAACACCCTAATATGGGTTTTTATTATTTCAGCATTTGTTTAACTTTTTATCGAGACCTGAGGATGCTTTGCATATTGTAGAAAGCGAAACCGGTCGTCAGATATTTAAATTAAATTGATTGTGAGTAAGTCTTATTTATTATTTCTTTACCTATTTGAAATGTACTCACACAAGCAACATATTCATGATTTTAAAAGTTTTTCTTAATATCGTCAAATGAAAGCTAAGATAATATTAATCAGATTGTCTTTAATTTTGGATTATTGTTCGCTACCGTTAGTATACGCTAGTATAAATAGACGTAGTCAAAATATGTAAAATTAAGTACCAATATTAAATTTTTTACTAAAGATTAAATATTTTGTTTTAGGCATTATCAACAGGATTCTCTCATGGTCCGTCTTTAACTTTATTAACAAATTTATTTATAGTATGTACCTACTTCATCCAAATATGATCGACATAATAGTTTACTCACAAAAGTCTGTGATATATTTTAGTATATTTAATATGGTAAGTTTTAAAAATAATACATATCTGACATAAATTATTGTCAAATAGATTTACTGAAAAAAATGAGGCGCTTTTTTCCTGCTATCTTCTTTACTAACTTGTAGGCCGGGACAGCTCTGAGCTTAAATAGCTTACTTCTGTTCTTGTGATCGGTCCTTCGGATATGCAATTGGCTAGGGTCTTATTCGCCAATTTAATTTTTACGTTTTTCTGTAGAATCTGTTTGAATGCAGTTGGAAGTCTTTGACCATCATCTCTTGTATTTAAATTTTTTGGATATTAAAAGAAAAGACAGTTAAGATCTGATTTCACGTATAGCGCCTCTGTATACCCGCGTATACGTATTTCGTCCTACCCGGATTCATCAGAGCGCCTGATACAGAAGTTCTAAAAGTGAAATCAAATATACACTATAGCGACATCTGAGAATACAATACCAAAGTAGAAATGCAAAGATTTCAAGGTTCACGAAACCAAACTTCAGATCTTTGCTTTAGTCTGTGCTTTCTATAAATTAACAAGACAAAACAGACGATAAAAAAATTTTAAAGAGAGACGCGGAGAACATAAAAATTCAATTCCACACATATCCCCTCATCAAAGCCAAATTTTTGGTAAAATGGTTTCTTGTACTCATAAAGAGTAAACTGAAATAATAAAAAAAGACAGTTAAGATTTGATTTGTAGTGCCTCTATATATTTGCTTATACACATTTGATCCTATTAATATTCATCAGAGCGACTACCTTCATCTACCAGATTTCACTTTAAGAGCTTCTGTAACAGTCGCTCTGATGAATCCTGGTAGGATCAAATACGTATAAGAGAATATATAGAGGTACTTGAGAATTAAGTAACGAAAACCTCTGAAGGAAATGCACAAATTTATTCAAATGTTTACAGTTTAGGTTACAGCACTATACTAACTTAAGAAATACACACTATATCTACAAAAAACCTCTCATAGTTCTTGATAATAACGTAAACACTTAGAGATTCTCGGCATGGTACTGTTGTTGTTATGAGAAGGCCGTAGATGAAGTGTACCACAAGGTAATCGAATTATATGTTGCAGTTATTATTGATTAAAATTCCTTTATAATATGGATAATGAAAGGTCATATCTACTACTTGCCGTGTTACACTTCAACTTCGTTTAGTTAATAGCATCATAAAATGGTTTTACATTATTAAAATGACATTTTCGAATAACCTTGTTATCTAACTTAATATTTAGAGTTTTATTGGTTTCATTGACTTCAAGAACAACATATAGTCCTGTATTTAATACCGATTTTGGTGTATTTGGATTTCTTGGTCTTTTTAAGAGAATTTTATCTCCAACTTTATACTTTACTTCCAAGTTGCTCGTTCTTAAGTTATCAAAGCGGTTCTTTTGCTTTTTCCTTTGATCGCATTGTTTTTCCCTTATATTTTCTAACTGATTATTATACGAAATTTCAAATTCTCTATCATTTTTATATTGAAATACTAAACTATAGGGTGTAGTGGATGTTGAATGATATTTACTAGAATTATATGAGTGTATAGCGACTAAAAGTGCATCTTCTAAGTCGCACTGGTTATGTTCTAAAAGATAACTTCGCAAAGTATCTGTTATGGTAGCATGGAAGCGGTCAATTATACCGTTAGAGGCATGGTACTCAGACGAAGTAAGGTGCCATTCGATATTCAATGAATTAATAAAATTTTGTACCTTTTTATTATTAAATTCACCCCCGTGATCTGACATAATCATCTTAGGAAGGCCGAAAAGCGAAAAATAATTTTTTAATTTACTAATTATCGTTTCTGCAGTTTCTACAGATAAAGCCTCAAGTGGTTTCTCCGGAGAATGCCTTACATTTAAACCTTGAATACGATTCCTACGATCAAATTTGGGAGTTGACAAGTAGGGCATAAAGTAATAAACTCGGTTATTTCTCGATACATATTTTTACATTTATAAAGTTGTCGAATTTTGTCTGCAGTTTCATTAATTTCTTTGTGATGATTACCCGGGTCGTTATGATATTCGAAAATTATCCTTTGCCTTTCTTCTACAGGCGGCATAGTAACGATATCTTTACAAATTATAAAGTTCACGTCTGGGTAAAGGAAACTGAGCATTTTATAATAAATAATACTTTCAAAATAAGGTATGCAATAAGTTTTATTTCTAACTAATACTAGTTTTTCCAAAGTATTAAAATTCTCAAGGCAATGGTGTGGCTTAATTTTAACTATAGTAATCTCTCTCCTACGATTTTCGTTATATAACTTTATTATTTTTTCAAAATCCGAGTCACCAACAGTGGGAAAATTATCATTGATTATTTCGAAATGATTTACATTTCTGTCATTCTCATCGTATAGATATAAAATAGTCTTATTGTTAACGTCTAAGATTTGCTCATTAGAGTAGGTAAAGTTATTTAAATTTAAGTTAGTTTTAATATTCTCATATTCGGTATATTCATTTTGTTTTTGATACACATGGTTTAATCGAATTCTTGGCAGAGCGTCTAATTTTTGTTTACTTACAGTAGTATCGATTTTTTCACTTAAGTCGATAACATTATTACTTTTAACTTGATGTTCGTGTATATTATTTAGACTCAATATATTATGTTCCCGATCAGATGAAAACAAAGTGATTTCCTCATAATTAGCAAATAAAGTATTTAAACCAAAGTCAATAACACATTTATTCTTTTCTAAAAAATCATAACCAAGTATTCCATCAAAAGGAGAATTTATGTCTACTATATAGAATTTCTGAACACTCGAAAATAACTTAAAATTTACGCTCTTTGTAACTTGAATTGGTTCGTTATTAATACCAAATATTTTAAAATCTTTATGATTAAAGTGATAAGAATCTAAAATTTTACCAGGTTTCAATATTGATATAGCTGCTCCTGAATCAATTAATAATTTTATATTCAAATTTTTAATATGCGCGCAAAGAAGCGGTTTATTTGCTACTTGGTAAACTGTAACGTTGTCAGCGGCACTTGCTCTAAAAAAATCATGATCAACTTCGATTTCTATTTCTTTTTCTGAACTATCATTGTCGCAATTGGTATTATGAACAACATTGTGAGATTGTGGTTTACGATAACATTTTTCTGCTTTATGTCCATATTTATGGCAAACAGTGCACTTTGGAATAGTTAATTTAATCGGTGGATTTATCGATTGATTTGTTGAACCGGGATCAGAAAATGTTTTTTGAGTACCTGCAGTACTTGACGAAATATTATTGTCATTATTTATATTTAATTTAGAAAACTTGTCATTTGTTTGTTTGAAATATTGTTGGTTTTCATAATCGTTTAAAATTTGCTTAATTTGAATTAACGAACTAGGATTTAAAGAGCGAAGCATTTTACACAAAGGTTCTTTTATACCCGTAATAGCGGTCAGAATTGCAGTCTTACTGTGAAAATTATTTAACATTTTTTTTCAACATCCTTCAAATTTGAATCGTATTTAATAACTTTATTGATTCTAATTAATTGTTTTTCAATTCTATCAACGAAATTTGTAGGTTTTTCATTAGAACTTTGCTTAAAGTGACATAACTCAAAATTTAGACACTTAGACAGAGTAAATAAAAAAATGAAAACAAATAAAAAATTAATATAATTCGACTAACCTGAAGTACTTCCGTGAGAATGTGGCTGTACACCGGAACGGGTCGAAAACGTTGCAGCGTCTCAGATCAAGTGGATTTACACTGGAACGGGTAGAGAATGGGTGGAGAACGTTGTATCTTCTGGATCAACTGGGTTTTCACTGGAACTGGTTGAAATTCTAAACTGTATAGATGTTGTTGCTTCTGCTGTGGAAATGCTTCACCGTTTCCAGGGTCGAGTGGCTTTTCACTGAAGCTGGTTGAGAAGATTTCACGAAGTTGCTAGTTGCGCCTCCCAGAACTTCCGAATTACTTTGTGGCTTTACACAACAAGTGGCCTTACACTTGGAATTCTTCTAAGTTGCTTACGGATTCCTCCAGTTTTTCTTCCTCGTGGCCTTACACTCGGAACTCAAATACTAAGTTACTAATTCTCCGATTTTCCAATTAACGATTAAAATCGATTAAAAAAAAGGCTTTACTTTTTCTAATTGGAAATCCTACTGACTGCGCCACTTTTATTATTTATAAAATGATATGTGTTCGATGGAGAATTAAGTAACGAAAAACTCTGAAGGAAATGCACAAATTTATTCAAATGTTTACAGTTTAGGTTACAGAACTATACTAACTTAAGAAATACACACCATATCTACAAAAAACCTCTCATAGTTCTTGATAATAACGTAAACACTTAGAGATTCTCGGCATGGGTGTTTATCATCTTCGAAAGGGTCTTGAATATTGAGATGAAACACACACACATGCAGTGGCGTGCTCGCCATTACACTTAACATGAAATAAAACCTTAATTGTCTTTTCTTTTATTTCCGTATACTCTTTATAATTACAACAAACCATTTCATCAAAGATTTTTAATTAAATGAGGAGATATGTTGTGGAATGCAATTTTTAGATACCATATGGCTCTTTTTAGATCATTTTGATCGTCTGTTTTGCCTTGCAATTTATAGAAGGCACAGATTAAAGCAAAGATCTGAAATTTGATTTCGTCAATCAAGAAATCTTCGCATTTCTATTTTGATGTTGTATACTTCTATTACTTTCCTCATTATAGGTTTGGTCCTATTTTCATTGTAAGCACAGTTCTTTAGTGTAGTGTAGCATAGTGTACTTACTTATGGAGCGAGAACATTAACACTCACAAAAAAGGTAGTTAATAAGATTCGCGTGACTCATATTACTATAGAACACCAGATGTTGGGTGTCTCTCTTAGAGACCGAATCCCAAACGCAGAAGTACGTCGTAGAATAAAAACAACAGAAACTATCTAAAAAATCGCGTCGTTAAATGGATTTGGCAGAACACGTCGCCAGATTATCACACAATCAATGGTAAGTGGTATTTTAGCGTGGAGATCAAGGTAAGAAGCAATTCCGAGCAGAGAGTGCCCACCAACTAGATGGACTAACGACCTGAAGCGTGTTAGCAATAACTGGATGCAAGCCGCATAAGACACAGACAGATGGAAAGAGCTGAGAGAGACCTATATTCAGCAGTGTAAGCATACAGGTTGATAATGATGACGATAGTTGTTTCATTTAAGTTTATTTTATGTCTTGTGTTTATTGCATATCGTGATCGGGATGACGCTTTCTCGTTTCTTTTGATGTCATTTCAATGTTCTTGATGAACTGTGGATTTAACGATAACACCTCAATTTAAAATAAGGAAGACAAAGTAACAGACGGGAAAGAATACGCATTGGTAGACAAAAGATGACATTTTGACAGATGATAGCCAAAAATAAGAAGAGAGCGGTTATCTTGTGACGTGCCGCGGCACGTTTCCACTGCCTCATCTGTCTCACATACCTACCTGTCCACCTGTCTTAACTACATGCATGTCTTTCTTACCTCCCTTTCCGACATCAAAGGTCGCTGCTTTTTCTCACGGTCCGAGAAATTTTGTCATGCCCAACCACCGCATTTCTTGCTGCATGTGCAAATCAATTATTTGAAATTCTTCTGTAATCTCCCATTTTGTTTTTGTCCGCTAGATTATTTTGATTTATTTGATTTTTGTGTTTTTACGTCAAATTTTTAAGTCAGTTTCTAATATAATATTCTTTGTCCAGATATATTAATTCAAATTTGTGCCTTTGTGTTGAATAGAAGTAAATAGTAAAAGCCGCCAAACATTAAAATGATAACAAAACGTAAGCAAAGACAATATCCAAATTGAATTTTTAAAATAAATAATAAATAATAGTAATAAGTAACATCGTATATATATATATATATATATATATATATATATATATATATATATATATATATATATATATATATATATATATATTTAAAAACTCATTGGAATGACAGCAAAACAACTAATAACATATTTTTTTAGATATTATGGTTTTGGGGCATTTTTGTGCTAGTATTTGCGCTTTCACTTGTATGGGTACTGGTATTTGAAATCCCACCAGTTATTCTTGAGAGACTAGCTTTTGCTAAAATTGGTTAGTATATCCTACTTTTTTATTTTAAAATTAAATTGTTGTAATTTAAGTTGATTAAGTATTAAATTAATAAAAGTTTAAGATACTGAAATGTTATTTAGGAATGATAATATTATAGAGAGAAAACGAAGTTTTCGAGCATTTAACTGTTTAGAGATCAGCGTTTTGTATTCTAATAAAGCGTAAATAATATCAATTATTATCTTTTATATAGAGGGTGAGTCATGAGGAACTTTACATACTTCTCCCATATGTAGAGTCCCTCAGGGAGCATATCATGTGGCCACTAAAAAATGTCAACTCCTCTTCTTTATTAATTAACAAGGTGATTTGTGTAATTGACCATTTATTTCATTTTACTGTAGTATTTATACGGCTCATTTGATTTTTTTAATTTTTGCATGATACAGTACACTACTATCAAGCATTCGACTGGTATTAGCTAAACTAAAAAATTCCAGGACTGTCTTGGGAATAATTAATTTAGGGATTCGTTTTAAATATTACACACTGTATATATTTTTTTTAAATGCAATAAGTGAATTTCAAACTACATAAATAGCCAATGAAAACGACATATGCGACAATGTTGTCACACTTTTATTAAGCACGTGGTGTTCGTGTGTATTAAGGTATAAAAACGCTTATTAAAAGCTTAAAATTTTTTTATTATAAAGAAGATCTTTTCGGAATTGTATCATTCCATCATCAGTTTAATAAAAAAGGTTGTTAAAAAACATTGTGTGGCCACATAAAAAACGTTCGGTGGACATCTGGATTTAAAAAATAATATTCTTCGTGTTATTTATTCAGGTAAATGCAATAGACTCTTGACTTGTGTAATATAAAAAATGAAACTGGGGGCATCTTATATGACCCCCTGTAGTTGGTGAAGTTTTATTGACTTACATTACCTCTGATCTGTGTTGGAGTCTAGGGCTAACTGTTAGCCAGGGCAGCCTAGGGCAGTTAGCCCTAGACTCCAACACAGATCAGAGGTAATGTAAGTCAATAAAACTTCACCAACTACAGGGGGTCATATAAGATGCCCCCTGTTTCATTTTTTATATTACACAAGTCAAGAGTCTATTGCATTTACCTGAATAAATAACACGAAGAATATTATTTTTTAAATCCAGATGTCCACCGAACGTTTTTTATGTGGCCACACAATGTTTTTTAACAACCTTTTTTATTAAAACTGATGATGGAATGATACAATTCCGAAAAGATCTTCTTTATAATAAAAAAATTTTAAGCTTTTAATAAGCGTTTTTATACCTTAATACACACGAACAGCACGTGCTTTGTATTCAACAGGTATACTAGCCACTCCTGGATATCTCCACTTCATGGTTTGTTCCAGTTTCACTTTTAAAAACTTTTATTAAATTTTTAATGAGCGATCAAATCTTACCAAAAATAGAACAACCATAATGAAGTATCAAATTATAAGGTAATTAATTTAAAAAAATGTTATATATTTCAAACATTTTAATTGAAATGATAAACTGAGTCACTGCACAACAAAAAACAGTAACTACTAACATGTAATATGTACATAGTTATGATAAATCCATAAATTAGAACTGGAAAAGATACAATAATGGTAACAAAATAAAAATAATTCAAAATAGATTTTCGAACTGGAACCCTGCAGCCTGTACACATTTTTGTTGCCGAATTGTTAATTGACGTATTGAATTACGGATACTCTGGGGATCGTTTCTAATAGTAATACAACAATGTATAATTCTATCAATTAATTGTTGTCGGTTATTAATATTCACTGCGTAAACTAGTTGCTTCAATCGTCCCCAAATATGGTAATCAACGGGATTGAAATCAGGGGATCTTGAAGGCCACGAAATAGGACCTGCACGTCCTATCCACCTGTTGCCATAAACATTATTGAGATGTTGTCTCACTGCTAATAAAAAGTGTTGGGGTGCCCATCATGCTGAAAATACATCCCTCTGATAGCAACGTTCGCGTTGGCAAGCAAATCCGGCAAAATATTTTGTACAAAGTTCAAATAGACCTGCCCTGTTAAAGGACCATCAAAAAGGTGAGGACCTACTAATTGATTATTTATGACACCAATCCACACGTTAACCGAAAACCCTAACTGAGAACGACGTTCTCGAATGGCATGGGGATTTTATTCTGCCCACACATGTGAATTTCGTGAATTATTTATCCCGTCTCTAGTAAATTGGGCTTCATTTGTAAATAGTGTCCTGTATAGCGTTGGTCGATTATTGTTAATTCATATACAAAATTCCAACCTATCGATCTCATCTCCAGCATGTAGTCGCTGAATCATTTGAATGTGATATGGGTATAGATTATTTTCTTGTAAGACTCTACTTACTATTGATTGAGTAACATTGAGTTCTCGACTTACTTGTCTAGTGCTTATTGTAGGGTTCATAGTAACGGCGTCCATAATGTCATCTTCCTGCGCTTCATCTACATGTCGCTCTGTTGTTCCACTAGGAAAAGTGCCATTTTCTCGCAAATAATTAAAAACTGACCCAAATTTTGGATGACTGGGAGTTCGACGATTAGGAAATCTCCTGCGATATTCTCTACTAGCAGCCCTACCATTCCCATTACAGAATCCATAAACAAATATTATGTCTGCATATGCTGTGGTCGAAAACTAATGTGGCATTTTGAACGAAAGTAACAAAAGCTCTACCAAAACTAACACAATGTACTTAACGTAGATATGACAGAAGAAATATGTATTCTTGTACACATAAATAACAATTGATAATGACAATATTGACAATGTGTATAAAATATCAAGAAACGTCAAACGGTCAACGCCAACCTTCATTTTAAACTTTTTTAGATTTATTTTTATTTGGTACAGTTGATGCAATGTATTATTATTTGACATACAATTTTAATCATTTATACTCAACAAAAACTAACACATACAAGAGGTTTGACTTTTTAATCAATTTAATTTATTATTTATCGAAAATAATGCCCCAATACAATCTATGAGTAAAAATTTAAAATTGAAAAACAATTGATTCTATCGTAGAGATAATAAAAAGTGACAGTAAAGATGTTAATTTTCTACGTATTAGATTATGTTGTAGGAACTCATTTTAATTAAAATGTTTGAAATTTATAACATTTGTTTAAATTAATACCTTATAATTTGATACTTCATTATGGTTGTTCTATTTTTGGTAAGATTTGATCGTTCACTAAAAATTTAATAAAAGTGCGACAACATTGTCGCATATGTCGTTTTAATTAGCTATTTATGTAGTTTGAAAACCACTTATTGCATTTTTAAAAATATATATACAGGGTGTAATATTTAATACAAATCCCTAAATTAATTTTTTCAAAGCCAGTCCTGGAATTTTTTAGTTTAGCTAATACCAGTCGAATGCTTGATAGTAGTGTACTGTATCATGCAAAAATTTAAAAAATCAAATGAGCCGTATAAACACTACAGTAAAATGAAATAAATGGTCAATTACACAAATCACCCTGTTAATTAATAAAGAAGAGGAGTTGACATTTTTTAGTGGCCACATTATATGCTCCCTGAGGGACTCTACATACGGTAGAAGTATGTAAGGTTCCTCATGACTCACCCTGTATATTTTCTGTCATACTATAAGTATTATGGAAATACATTCGAGTATAATGGAAAGACACAATGATAGTCGTGTAAGAAATAGACAGTAAAAAAAAGCCCCAAATGAAAATTAAATAAACAGCCCTAATCTTAATAAATGAAGAAATATTTGTAGTAATCTCATCAATGGAATATAGTCGGCTCTGGTTACCAATACTAAAAAAAGAAGTCAGCAATAAGAATACGCCTATCAGAGCCAGAGACACATCATCTATGGTTAGCTAGACAAGCACAAAAAGATCATAGTTTAGTATTTATCCGAGAGGACAACATAACCTTTAGCATTTCACTCAAAATAAGGATATTGTCCATCAGATTGACATCAAAAAGTAAAATGTCACATTGGTGGCCACACAGCTTTAACAGAGAAAAATTTACAGATTAACACTAATAATTTCTTATATTATTTATTAATGTGATATGTATATATATATATATATATATATATATATATATATATATATATATATATATTTAATAATATATATATATATATATATGTATATATATATTATTAAATAATTATTATTTCTTAATAATAATTGAGGGGTCCGGCAGTAAAAAATGGTAAGGGACAATAAAGAAGATTTGAGTTTTGAAGTGTTGAATTTAAAAAAAATATTGTTATATTTTTTTATTAAAAAATATAAAACTATGAATAATGCTAAAATTAGCTGATTATGTTGTTAATCAGGAGGCAAAATATGAAATACCAAATATTTTTTTTACAATGTTTATTGAGGAAAATATGAAAATATGTACTACAACTTAACATTATTTACCTAAAATATTTGAAAAATTTAACGTAACATGTTAAGTGGTGTTGACTTAACATAACATAATTTGGTAGGTACTAGGAGGTTATTTTAAATTTATATACCATTCGTGATAAACAGCTGGAATCCATTCCAAGAATGATTTTACATCTTTCAGTTTTTCTGAATGAATACTAAGGGGATGATTATATTTTTGAGTAAGTGTAGGAAATTTTTCTTCTGTAGCTGTTGGTCTTCCTCTTTTATTCAAGGACATGGAATTAAATAATCCGTTGTATGATGCTGAATATTGTATATTTCTGGGAACTTCTGAAGATAGACATAATTTCACACTACTTTGTAAAATACCTACCGGTTGATTAAAATAGCTTTTCAGTACTGAACAATCGTATATATCCTCTTGCTGGACCCTAGTTACTAGAAAAGGTTTCTTTTTCTGACACTTCTTCAAAATATCTTCCCAGTGATTGGGCGAATATACCATTTCACAGTTTTTCTTGACATAATTTTCTACAACAGAAAAGTCTCTGTCGCTTGGCAACATTGTATGTCCTACCTGAGGAAATATATGAACTATTTCTTTAAAATAGTCATTTTGTAAAAGATATAGCCAAAGACCAATGATGGTCCAGTTTTTATTTTGTCCGCAGCAATTGTCTGAAATAGCTATTAGTTTTCTGCCATGAATATTATTTTTCTCAAAGTACATTTTGAGACAGCTAGCTATTTCGTCCGACCCTCTTTTAGCAGTGGATTCATCCCACATAAAAAAGTGACCCTGACCATCTCAAGGGAATGTATGCTTAAATTATAGCACCATAATTTTCTCTTATGGAACATGGGACCAGTGGTAAGCTTTGGTGTGGGAAGGGTTTGCTGTAGATCAAAACTAATTGCATGCACATCTGGGTTTAAGTTTGCTTCCTCTACTGCGTCTCTGACTGCCTGTTGACCTGCTTCAGCTTTTCTGTGATGTAATTCTTGTTCAGTTTTAATTTTTTTAACCTCAGTTTCATCATTGTGTAACTTAGCATTTTCTAAAGCTACTGAAAACTTATCGCATGCTTGACATGTATCCATTTTCGGAGTTTTGAAACTTATATTATATTCTTCAGTAAATATTCTTCTGAATTTATCTGCAGAAACTGGAGTTATCTTTTTCAAAATGCATTCTCCTACATATTTCTCATAACAAGTCTGAATAGAATATTCCATACTCATATATTGTCTAGAACTGTCAGCACGGGTGTAATGGCTTTTGTACTTAGGTAAGCTTTCAATAAAAGATTTCAGAAAATCTATATCAGAATTGGAATATTTTTTAGGATGATTTGAATGTCGACCTCTTAGATCTGATTTTGGAGTATTTGATCCAGTTTTTAATTGTTTTACTAGATTTTCAACTCGACCTCGATTTTTCTGTAAGCCATGGATACTTAGGAAAGCCATTTTGCATATCTTAACATCTTTCCCTTGTGATTTTAATTTATATTCAATAGTTTGAGATCTTTTTGACACTAGTGCTTTAGTTTTCTTCCTAGTCACATTTTTAGATCTCATACAACCTTGTAAGTAAGCATTTTGTGTATCAAAACTGTTCATGCCCCAAAAATTAACAAAAATTGTCTGTAGTTCTTCATGAGAAGCAAATAACTCATAGCATTTATTGGGGCAACTACACGGTGGACCTTGTGTTTTTGATAAAACAATATTTCCCTTACCTCTGTATTGTTTATATTCTTTTCCGCGATTTCTGAGCTCTTTTGTTTTTAATTGCTTACTTAAATTGCGTTTCCTTTTTCTAGATTTTGTGTCTGAAACAGAATATTCTTTTTCTTGTTTACTGTGTTCATTTAATTCTCCTCTATTTTCTTTTTCTTCCTCCTCTTCTTCTTCAGTACTGGACTCTGGGTATGTGTGAGAAGAAATTTCTTGAAGTCCATGTTCTTTCAAAAGTTTTCTAAAACATAAATAAAAATAATATTAAGTATTATAGTGCTGCAGAGAATTCATTTTCATATTTGCAAGTAAAAAATGTTAAGTTTTTATGCAAAGTGAATGTGGATGTAAACAATGTTAAGTACATCCTTTACCATTTTTTACTTGCAAACAATGATTCTAAGAATATAAATAAATTACCTTCTTTGTAGAAAGTTAATCGAGCTAGCTTCACTAAATATTTGAAATTCAGGATCTTTATCTGAGTCGTAATCATCATAGCTCTCAGAATTGTCACTATTAACATCAAAAAAGTCATTTAGATTTGAACAACCTGCTTTGTATTCCGCCATCATGGACACATAACATTATTTTCATGCTTATGCATGTCCTTACCAAATTTTAAGAAATTAATCTGACGCCACCTATTATTCGGAGGATAAAATAAGTCAAGTTTTCTGCGTTGCCATGTCCCTTGCCATCTTTTACATAATATTTCGGGGAAAAATCAAAATTTGTCCGTTACCATTATTTACTGCCGAGCCCCTCAATTATTTATATTGGAAATCAAAACCTCAGAACAACTGAAAAACATTAATTCTCCTTATAATCAATTATGAAACTTAATTCAAAATTGTTGGTAATTCAATGAGTTTTAAGAAATTACTAGATTTTGTTACATTCTGAGACTCGCTTTTTTTTAATATTATTATTACAATACCACGATTATTTTTAGTAACATTATATAAATATTATTTAAAATCCGCAATGAAATGTAAACATAATATTTACTTTTGTTTTGGTCTCAAGTTTAGGCCATATTTTTTTATCACTGTGTCCAACTGCATGTCTTTATTTTTACACTTTTTTGGGTTTTTAGAAGCGAAATCAAAGTCAAAGGAAGAGATAGTAGAAAAGGATCCTACGAATTGAAAAATTGGAATTTGTTTTCATGGAATACATAATCCAGCAACAATGTGTATGCTCATACTGCGTGCATGGTGTGAATATATTATTAACACCGTAATACCTAAATTTAATTGAAACACTGATATTACTCTTGTTTTAATAAATTTTTAAAATACATAATTTTGTTTCTTTATTTTTACACTAGGAAAGTTTTAGGAACGAGTATTTTATCTGTTTATGTATACATAGGATTTTTGTTTGCGTAACCCTTGTAACTGTAAGGTTGTGAAACTATTTTAGTATTCAGACCACTAAATATTACTGACAAAATTATTTTTGTTTTGTTGTAGTGGTATTGGTGATAAAAGTTCGTCAGTATTTATACTTGAACCATTAATTTCATCTTGTTTTGGTACAGAAAAAATAAAAAAATGTGTTGCGTTAGTTATATTGACATCACAACGTTCAACATCAGAATCGGATACATTGTCGTTTAATACTGTACCGGGTAAATAAGTAATACAAATGCTTCGGCTAGCCAATAGTATGTTACCGAAACAATTTAAAAATGGACTTTTCTCGCCTTTTGTTCGACAAACTTATTTATTAATACATCCATAGTTGAAGAAGATTTAAATTTCTCTAGATTTTCGGTTTCTATAGACAGCAACGACAAGACTGATAGTCGTTTCTGTCCAATACAATACCTGAGGTAGTTTTTAATTAATTTTAATTTCGAAAAACTTCTTTCAGCTATGGCAGTACTTATCGGAAGGGTTTAAAACAGAAAGCATGCTGTTATTAGCTCCGGAAAACTGGATGCAATATTTTATTATTACTCGATGCAGATGTTTAAAGAAACTAATTGTTCATAAAGATCAAATAAAATATCTTTATCGTAATTAGCAGTCAGTTCTTCCAGTCCTTCGGATTTTTTATAATTTTATTTTGAAATGATAAAAGTTTCTTAGGTTGTATTACTTCAAGAGTAATTATTGCTCATGCCACAGAGATTTAAAACTTTGTTTGTTTGTAGCATTTGCAATTCATTGATTTTTTGGTGTATATTTAAATCCCCTCGTATATGTAATATATTGAAATCCCCTCATATATGTTTGAAAAATCTTCTAATGTATCTTTCGTTCGTATCGTTCAATTTGAAACCCAAATAATATTTCGTTCTTTTCAACATCGCCAAGTAATAAAACCATTTCAGAGTTGTTTATTATTTTAAAAATGTGTAAGTACATTCTCGCCATTTTCTCGGTTATAATTTTTATACGTCGTGGAAATGGAATCTTTTATGTTTTAATTTTCGTTGTGTTTTGTTATTTCAGCGTTTGTTTATTTTCAAGTTAAGTGAACGAATTTTTAAGAGAATTTCGTCATTCTTACTTGGGTCGATGTAGACTCAGGTCACCGACTCAGTATGGATCTAAATTTACCTTCGAATTTGTAGTTTCCGTTTTTGGCCCCTCTTTGTGGAATTATGTAGCAGTGGAAAGTAAATTGTGAAGTATGTCTAGTTAAAGAGGAGGTTAAGAAAAAGTAGTTTAGAGATTTGTGTCGCCTGCAGCAATTCTGATGTTCCAGTTAAAGTGCTTTTTCAATCTCGCTGTTCCTGCTTTGAAGCATTTTGTTTAGTTCCAGTTAGTTGCAGTTATGGTTCCAGAACATGCAAAGTGTGATTTGGTGAATTAAGGTAACTTTTGTTTAAAATTTTTAAGTAAAGACAGACTTTTTTTTAAATAATAATTGCTTTCTTTAAAATTCAAAAGTAGTATTGTGAAATATTGTAAATTTTAAGTTTAACTGTCAATTTAATAACAGTTCGTAGATTTAAACCTTAATGTTAACATAAGACAGCTCGCTTTATTATTTTGATGTTATTTGTTTTGTTTTAAAAAAAAAGGTTAACCTCCATTTAATTTTGTGTGTAGCAACAGAGTTTGTAAACCGCTAGGACACATTTAATTTTTTTTTGTTATTCTTGTTCTCTGTAACTATTATCTATTTGTAAATTTGTGCCATTATTTTTATAACTGTTTGTGGTAAGACACAATAAATGTTAAATTTTGTTTTCTTAACATTTTGTTTATTTTTTTAACTAACTCCTTCTTTTTAGTTTTATTTGAAAAAGATATGCTTTTGATGTTTTATAATTATGTCCCTAGTTACAACTAGTGATTGTAATAGGTATAATTAGGCACCTCAAGTGGCGCACTATATTAAATTACTAGAGGTGTTTCCTGTTTCTTTTTGCTTTGTTTGTTCCAAGAGATTCATTGCCTTTTGTTTCACATTTTTGTAGTTGCCCCATTTCACCCCCCTTATCGTTCTACTTATCCACGACCCCAGCTCTTCTAACAAACCCTGAGTGCCGTTCTCACAAGTAGCGATTATTTTGTTTGTCTTATCTCCACCCTCTTAGTTTCAGGCCCAATTTTCTATCCCTTGTATTAATACCCCATGTGGTAGAAAAAATATCTTCGTTACATATTTGAAAAAATCAATTTATATATACATATTATATATATATATATATATATATATATATATTATATATATACATATTATATATTATATATATTTATATATATATATATATTTATATATATATAATATATATATATATATATATATATATATATATCGCACCTCCAGATCTATAAGGGCACAACTCAAAAAGTATAGTTTTGAGTAAATCACGTTTGAAGTTTTAGACAAAATAGTTTATGCTATGAAATCACATATAATTTAAATACAAATAATTTTACTACAGCTAACTATTTTTATTCACAAGTATTTTACATCAGTATCATTAAAAAAACGTAAAAATAAATATTTAAATTGTTTTTTGACATGTGCCTATATTACCACTCAAAAATGTACATCTCAAGCATGTCAACTCCAAAAGTGCCTGTTTTACCATTAATAAAACGGATATGACACTATAGGTCATCTATAGGTTTGTTAATAAAACAATACAAAACAATTAAACTGTTTATTTCATTATACAATAATACTTGAATTGGAATCAGAAACAATCTTACTGCCTAAAATTATTTAATTCTATTCTACTAACTTATTCTCATTACTCTATTGACATAAATAATGAAAATACATTTAATACAAAGTTGGTAATCATTGGACTTGTACTATTAAAATATTATGTATTTCAACAATTTAAATTAAAAAAATCCACAAGGAAAAATTCCTGTAGCTGGCTGTATACCACGTATAACAAAAAGAGGTTAATCTTTGTAAATGGGTATATTTATTTAAAAAAACCCTTAAAAGGGCCACATCAATAAAACAAACGTTTTCGGACCACACAGTCCATCATCAGGTTTTTAAAATCGAAAAAATGCTAGGTCACAATGCCTGAGCCACCAAAATACTAGGGTTAAAAAAACCCTTTAAATTACATTTAGTTATGAAATGTTGTACATTTTGTTGTAAAATAACTGTGATGTTCAGTATTAAATTAGACTATAGGTAACACATGGCTCAATCTGGTTCCAGAGCCGGTGAGAGGGAACCTCTGCACTCGGGAGAACAGCATGGAACTGATTGACAAGATACTTTTGATACTTTTTTTTTTTTTTTTAATTTAAATTACTTTAGTAATATTTAAAAAGATAATTAACTTTTGTGAAATTAAGATCACATGCAACTGCATCATTCAATATCATCTGCATCGTAATCATTAAGATACGCTGATGGATTCAAATTTTTATAAAAACTTATGGTAGGGCTTTGTAATAAGATTTGCTTCGCAGAGTGATAGCAAATCATTTTTCTTTGCATTTGATATAGAGGGTGGATGGGAGAATGCTTTTTCAAGCACTAAGTTACTTAATTTTCCACGATAACGTGATCTGACATTTATTTTTAAAAACTGAGAAAAATTTTATTCCTCGTCGTATTCAGTTTTGTACAATAAAATAAATGGTTCATTCTTATTAACATGCATTACTTTTATTTGATTCCATGTTACTTTTTTATTTTCTGAATTTTTTGAAAAGTTACTCCCAATCTGCCTGATAATCTTTTAAAATCAATTACATCATCTGTAACTATTTCTGTAATTTTAAATGGACTGACGGTTTTCTTTGCATTTTGCAGTACCGTAACCCACTGGGAAGGAACAAAGATAGTACCAGATTTTAATTGCCTTTGTTTTTGCTTTTCAATTAGGGCATGCATCATATCCCCTTCATTTTGTGTATGCCCTACTTCCAAATACTTATGTGTAATACTTTTGATACTAACTCCTGAACTGCATACAATGGCAAGTACTGGCCAAGTACTTGTTTTTGTTTTGTCCTACACAATTATCACTGTAAAATATAACATCTTTGTCTTGGCAGTGATCTTTTAAAAACATTTAATAAGCATGAGCCAATTTCATTGCTACCACGCTTAGCAACACCTTCATGCCAGACGAAACAGAAACCTTGCTGGTTCCAATTTCATAAATAGTGAAATTAAAAGTAAACAAATTTTCTTTTATAATAAAATAGGAAGCATCACCCTGTGGTGTTTGCATCACAGCTTGCAAATCAAAACAAGCACAAACACAATTTCCTTTTTTTGCTTCAGCGGCATCAAGTAGTTTTTGCTTCCGAGCTAATTCTTTGTTTCTTAGGTGTTTGTCATGTTCAATTTTTAGTCCTTCTTGTTCATCAGGACTAGCATTTTTAAATGTTTCACACTTTACACATAAATCCTTTTTTGATTTAAAGAATCCTATATTAAAATTATTACTAAAAACATGAGCATAAAGAGCATAAGTTACTTTTTGAGTACTAGTGTCATTAAACTGTTGCACAAACATTCTATGCATTTCTGCTATTGTAAGTTGGCCTTCAAGGTATTCCCTGTCTGTTTGAGCTCTCAAATAATGGGATGGAATGCGAGGGAAACTATTGATGTGGTCTTTTATTTTTTGTACAATAGCAGCAGGAATAACTGGGTGATTTTTATGTTTCCCACGTTTATCCTTTTCAAGAACTCCAACAGATAGGTTTTTGGCAATAGCTGTGCGAAATGCCTTAGCAGTGTTATCAAGAGTTGATAAAAAGAAATTTTTACAGACTCGTTGCAATCCCTGACTAGTATTAAAATTAAACGCATGATTATTACTTCTAGTGCTCCTCCTTATATACTATACTGGCTCAATTATTGTTACATGCCTTACAATAAATTCTATTTGGCGATTAATATCACACATGCCCCAGTTATTATTAAAAATATCTTTTCTACCATCGTGGGTAACCTTAATAGTACACTTTAATCTACATTTTTCTTCATTACAAGGTGGCTTAATACTTCTACTAGCTACTTGATTTCCTTTAGCATTTGTGTATGATATCCCAGAATTGCGCTTTTCTTTGGCTTGAGCTGACTTCCAGCGTCTGGTATTGGGTTTTCGTTTTCTTGTCTTGTTCTGGTCTAAACAAAAAAAAATTATGATTTTAATGACTTTAGCTAATGCTACAAATCTATGACTTTCATTCAAGTGTATGCAGTTTGGAAATTGTTAAATGACAAATTCATTAACTTACCTTGAGAATGTAAATCCTCATATGTTTCATTGTCACTAACAGGTACAGTTCCTGGTATTTCACCATTTGTCTCTGTTTGGCTTCCTTCATCCATCTTTTGCCTTTTAAGTATGTGGGCAGTAGAAAGAGTATTAACTAACGCGAAACACACTATACAAAAATAAAGTTGTTGAATAACATAACCTAATTTTCATTCAGTCTGATCACAATTCGCGATAGCCAATTCCGACAGGGGGCGCTGAAGATTTTAAAGATTGACGATAACTTCGGGAAAGCAAATCATTTTATCATTTGATCTCGAAGCTATAAAACGTTTAATATAAATCATTTACACGTTGTTTTGCCAAATAAAAGTTGAAGTACGTTCTTCAAAGTTTATTTGTTTGAGATTGGAGTATATATACATAAGGTAATTGACTGATCTGACCAAAACTGAATAAAAATAAAATTAAATGTTTGTTTTTTCTACAGTATATCTGAAACACGGGAAGTAAAATTTACATTATCATAATTATTTATATGGTTAAAAGATCGGCAGAAATATTTAATTGAGGCTGAGGCAGTTTTGGAGCTGACCACGTTATATTTTGTAAATTACGCCTTACGTTTTCTACTAATAACTTCATCATGCCGTTGGGGCAATTAAGCTGATTTAACAGTATTTTTCTTTAGTCGTCTCAATTTTGTTTCAGGTGTTATTATAAAATAAATTTGGTATAAATATGTTAAAATATAAATAATATTTTAATCAGCTTTCTTTGTGGTAATACGAGCCCAACTAAAAATTTAATTGTTTACCTATTATATACTAAAGGGCACAACTCAAAAAGTGCCTGTGTTTACGGTACAAAGGAACAATAAAATGTGGTTAAAAAGGCACATCTAAAAACTCCTGAAAATTAACGCCTTCCGTTAATTTTCAGGAGTTTTATTTCTTCGAGTAATAGGATGGGTCTTCGGCTCACAATTCTAGAGCAACTATTTACTTCCTTAATTAAACGTTTTCTGATCGATCGACTAATAAATACACGTGGTACAATTAAATGGCCCCCTCTAGATCCTGTGACTTAGCGCCTAACGATTTCTTTTTTGGGGTTTTCTCAAAGAAAACATTTATAGGCTTCAATTTGAAAGGGCCACAAACCTAGTCGAATTAAGGGCAAAAGCCCTACTGTTAGCACAAAGAGCTGGAATATTTGAGCCCTTAATTCATTAATCTGCTTTCCTAATTTTTATTTTTTGTTAGGTAAAATTTACGAAGTTTGTAGGTTCTTAATTAGGTAGTATTTTTTAAGTTTGGAAAAATTTTATTGTTTTTTTTTATTTAATTTTATTTAATTAATTTAATTTAATTTAATAATATTCTTATCCCCATTTTTTTTGCCTTATTGTTAAAGTTTGTCCATAAGATTTGTACAATTTGCAGTGACAATAAAGCATATTACTTACTTACTTACTTATTTGTATTGCTATTAAGGCTAAAAAATAACCAAGAAATTGAGTACAATCTATCTATGGATATATCCATTCTAGTTATGAAGTGATTTAATCATATGTGTAAAAAAAATTGTTCCATATTATATTTTGAAAACGATTCCAATTAAACTAAGATATAATAGTGATAATAAATAATAAACCAATGTAAACAACCCATTTTATTATTAAATGTAACATTATTTATAATTATTATCTTGGTGTTATAATTAATAACAACAAAAGTAACGTTTAAGGTGCTTCCTTCTCTGTATTCGAACTACTGCCGTTTTCAGTTTTTGTTAGAGCAACATCTTCAATATGTTGTACTGTCCTGTTTCTTCCGAAACATTTTTTAATTTCTTCACTAAATACATTACTATAAGGTTGTTTAACTTTCTTGCTTATTTTGTAGACATGCACAACAAACTCTAACAGGGATGTGACTAGAGCTATCGCAATTCCCGCAAATGTTATAGCTATCAATCCATTGATATGAGCTACTGATTTTGGGGCAATCTCGGAGGAACCATCAACCTACAAAGACATTTATTATATTTTTAAATACAGTGTACAAGTACACTAGCGTCTAGACAGCATACCAACAAATCAGGCAGATCGATATCGATTCATTCAAATAAGAGTTTTTGATATCGGAAAATATGATAATCGAACACCGGAGGGACCGCAGACGTTCGGATACAATTAGCGTCTCTTAGCAAAGACAATGACGTCGACTTTGCTAAGTATCAAGACAATTACTCTACACACACATACACAGTACACCTCAAATTGTAAGATTGGCGAATGGATTTAGTGTCCGCAGTCATTTAAACACAAACAAACAACAAACAATGATAATCGAATCGTATTTCCTAGTGTGTTTGTCAAGTGTCAAAGTCAAATACTTTTGTTTATTTTGTTAATATCATAAATCATTACACATATTTTTAAACTCATTTTTTTTAAATATGAAATGCCCAACTTGTTGCAAAACATTTGCAAAAAATTATATTGCGCAACATATTAGAAAGTTTCATGGGGAACACCTTGCCCCAAGAGTATACAAAGTTGCTAGTAATTATGCCTTTACTTGTACAGTATGTAAGAAAAATTTCAATGAAAAATCTAATTTAAATCAGCATATGAAAACTCTTGATGATATCAGGGTAAATGTGAAGTCCAAAGAATGGAGAAAACAGTGTGGATTGTGCGATTTCCGTGATTGCAACAAAAATCTTACCTATAAGTTTAAAAACATTATGAGTTACTAATAGATTATAACAGACAACTGAATACCTGTTAGGAGAAATTCCACTGCTTTTTAGGCAATGCATTTTTACCTAAAACACATAGGTAATCCATGTGTTGCAACTAATTTAAATAATTTTAATTCTTCCATTTATTTAAGTCACAATTACCATTTTCTAATAATTTAGGTTATGGTTATGGTATTGTTCTCCCGATGACATAACCAGCACTACGAGCTACTAAATTCAATTCGATTGTATCGATCTGAATTTGATATCGATACCGAATCGCCTGATTTGTTGGTTTGTTGTTTAGACGCTAGTGTACAAGTACAACTTGAATGTGTAATTTGAATTGCACATTTGGTACTGGGCGAGCTTGATTCTGGCATACTCCCACATAACAGCGACATTGTAACGTTAATACTGAATTTTCAAAAAGATGGATGAAAACTATCAGACTCGCCGATGGCCTCCAGAATCGCCTGTTTTGTAACCATTAGATTGTTTGATTTTTTACTTATAATCAAGAACCGACAAATTTAGATGATTTAAAAACTAAAAGTAGAAAAGCGTGGTACTCATATTATTCTAAACATGATACCTGCATGCGCCTTGTACTCGTGAACTGCTAAAACTGTTCGATGCTTTTATTGAAATCAATTGAAATCACAGAAGGTCTTTTGGATCACCTCGGTCACAACTATTTTACATTTTGAATGTTATTGGTTTCTCTTAAAAACAAGCAATAAATGTAGCATATTTACATTATACATATATTATATATATATATATATAATATATATATATTATATATATATATATATATATATATATTATATAAATAATATATATATTATATATATATATATATATATTATATATATATATATAGTATATATATTATTATATATATATGCTGGTTTCAAGCCAGGTTGGAGAAGAAATGAGAAAGAAGAAAATAGCTTTGAATGTCGTAAAAGGGTGCACTGATACCTAAAAAAGTCCTTTAACTGACCAATTCTTGGCTCTTCCAGGCACATTATAGTCCATTAATAATAAACAACACTGCACCTAAGACAGTATAAAAGTGTGTATACCTGGGAGAATTAACACATACATCTGGCTTTCTACTTCTAGAAGTCAACAGAAGAATGAAATTGGCTTGAGCATTTTTTTTTGTAGAAATGCAATTACATTTAAAACAAAGATGTATATCCATCTGAACAAAAAAGCATTCGATCAGTGTATACTACCAACCATGACATACGGCTGCATAACTTGGATAGTACAGAAAGAGATAATACCAAAACTCAAAGTCACTCAAAGATCAATAGAGCATGCTACGTATAACAAAGAGAGATAAAAAATAATAGAATGGATTAGACAGAAAACCAAGGTCACTGATGTAATTCACAGAAATGAATCCTTAAAATGGTAGTGTGGGGGCCATTTAGCGAGAAGAACTAACCATAGGTGGTCCACTAGAATTACACTGTGGAATTCAAGGGACGTCACGACACCAACAATACGTCCAAATTTAAGATGAAACTGTGACATAAGGAAATAAGCTGGTACAACATGGCTCATAAAAGCGAATTTTAGACAAACGTGGGCAAATTATTAATCGACGTACAAAGAAGACTACAAAGATAGAGAATTGCTAAAGATTGTTAAATACCTTAAAACGTGGTATCTGAGAAATATAATAAGAGAAATATCGATGAAGAATACTAAAACTGATATGTAGAAATAAAACAGATTTCCTAATAAAAAAAAATCGTGAATGGATTCAGATATCAAATCCTGGACAATTATTTCAATGTGGCAGAAGATTGAGAAGCCTTCGCAGTGGTGATCGCCAACGTCGGATACCTGTGATTTGCCAGGTGAAGAAGAAGATAAAATTTAAGCAAAAATTTTTTTGAAATTCCTACTATTGTACTTACGTCACATACTTCTCCTGCATATTTTTCTTCCCACCATTTTCTTTTAATTCGTTGCAATTCTCCATTTGATTGTAATTTGATAATTGCTTTATTTAGGGGAGCTAAAAGTGGAGATCCTAAAAAATATATAAAATTTACAAAAATGTTTTATCAAAAAATAGAAAAGCAAATTATTTTAGATCACCTTAAGCCAGCGTTTCTCAACCTTTTACCAGTTGCGACTCAATTTTATATAATTAGGTACTTTCACCGCGCCCCCCTTCACATACAATAAAAATATATAAAAATATATGAATCCAGGACCGATTTTCAGGGGGGGGATGGTGGTACATGAACTTTTTTCAGTGGTGCCGAAATTTTTTTAAGGCACTTTTCACACACTTAAGTGCCATAAAGACAATCAAAACCTTATGGTTATTCTTCTTCTTAGTCGTTAACCTGATGCAGGTATCGTGATATCATGAAGCTGTTAGGTAATTTTTCCAATGTTCCTCCACGTTTTTCTATCTTCTGCCAATCTAGCACATTCTGACAATGGAGCGCCAATGGTAGCAACAATATGGTCCGTGTATCGTGTAGGAGATCTACCTCTACTTCTTTTGCCTTCTACTTTTCCCTGGATGGTAAGTTTTTCAAGACCATTTCTTCGAAGCACATGCCCAAAATAGCTTATTATCTGCTCTTTTATTTGTGTTCTTAGTCTTTTCTTTATGTTTAGCTGGACCAGTATAGATTCATTTGTTCTTCGGGCCACCTATGGTATTCTCAGCATTCGTCTCCAGCAGTACATCTCAAATACATCTATGTTCTTTTTGTTTTTCTCAGTAAGGGGTCCAGCATTCCGATGCATAAGTAAAAACTGGAAAAAACTAGACTTTTTACTAGTCTCATTTTTGTATCGGTAGTAATTTCATGGCTTTTTCAAATTTTTGTTAATTTTGCCATAGCGCTTTTTGCGATTGCTGACCACCGCTTTATTTCTTCAGTACAGCCTCCTTTGTTGGTTATTAATGAGCCCAGATACACAAATTTATCTACAACAGCGATATTGTTTATCCTAACCAGATGATTTTGATTGTTGTTAGCTCTGTCAATTATCATGATTCTTGTTTTATCCCTGTTTATTTTAAGGCCCATCGTTAAGCTTACGTCTTCTATCTGTTGTAGATCTTATCTTATCGTTATTAAAGTATATTTATTTGTCAAATTTTTTAGCCAGTCTCTCTGGCCCTTTTACTAAACTTACAGTAAAATCTTAATTACTAAATTGCCGAGAATACGTATATTTATTGATATGTGGCAACCGATCTTTGCGAGAAGTTCCGAGTTCCGAGTTCTCCTCTCTCCCCCTCAGACCCAGACCTTGGTCGAGTCAGTTTAGTCAGTCCAGTCAGTCCTTCTGCATCTGTTAAATTTATTGTGAATGTTTATGTCATAGTTTGCGTGTTTTAATTGCAGTTCATGGTATTAAAATATTCCAAGCAGTAGGTAAATATACTTATATTTATACAAAATCATGGATAAATTTTTAATGGACGTAAGCGAGCATTCGATACTAGTGATGCATCAACAAGTATACAGAGTATACAAATATTTTCAACATTAGTTAAATTTTGGGTTTACGTTTACTGAAGTAAATAAAGAAGAACGGCCTCTATGTATCATTTGCTCAAAAATTTTAGCAGCCGACAGCATAAAACCAAATAAACTAAAAGACATTTGGAAACGCTTCATAGTGAGTGCCTTAATCAACCGAGTTAAAACTAAAATCACATGAAAAACAAAAATCATTTAAAAAAAAAAAAACTTTGACTGTGAACGAAAAAGTTTTACTTGCCTCTTATAAAACCTCCCATCCAATAGCTAGATGTATAAAAATCTCACATTATTGGTGAACAGCTTATTTTGCCAGCTGCAAATTTTGCCAAAAAATTGGAGTCTATAGCTTTATCAAATGATACTGTTGCCCGTCGAATTTGTGATATAGCTGCAGATATACAGGATCAGCTACTCGGGAAGTTGCGTGACAAGCTGTTTTCGATTCAGCTTGATGAGGCAACAGATAGCAATAAAGATGCTTATTTTATTGCCTACGTTTGATTTTGTGATGGCATATTATTAGTAGAAGAACTACTTTTTTGCAAACCGATAGAACTTAAAGCAACGTCGGTCGCATTATTTGCTATCTTAAACGATTATATAAATGAAGCAAAAATAGAGTGGAATTGGGTTGGAATATTATGCACAGATAGTGCTCGTGCAACGTCCGGAAAATTTCATAGTCTACAAGCGCTTGTAAAACAAAAGACTCCAATGTGTATATGGACACACTGTATGATCATAATTACATAAAAATGAGACCTTTGAAAACCAGAATCTTTTCTGCACTTTTTTGAACATTCAGCTTCAAGGAGCTAATACACATATATTGGATACGAGTGACGAAGTTAATGGTTTTTGTAAAAAATTGGAATTGTGCGGTAGAAATTGAAAGCAAAAAAACCTAGAAATGTTTGCAAATGTTAATGAATGTATTAACACTTACAAGGTTAAAAAACAACACGACGAAGTTGTTTTTGTAACCATTGAAAATAATTTAGCGATGCTGATTAAAAATTTTAAAAGATATTTTTTTGCCGACGACAAATTAATACGTAGTTACGAGTGGGTTCGGAATCCGTTCCAAATTACACCGGAAGGGCTCTCTACTGCCGAAAAAGAAACCCTCATTGACTTTACGGCAAAAGATGAAATCAAGAAACAGTTTAATAATAAATCCCTCTTTGAATTTTGGACAGGAGTGAATGATGCGAAACAGGATTTTCTGCGGTGGCTGCTTTGAATACCAAATATAGATACAAGCTAAATATAAAAAAGAAACTGAGAACGTTTATTCCTAATATTACAATCCGTTTCGATAAACTTTGCTCTACAAAACAAGCTCAAGGAAGTCACTGATTTATCATTAAACTTGTTCATAATTTAGTGTTCAGTGCTCTTTATAATTATACCTGTTATATCAGTGTTCATGTGCATTTTATTTTGTAAAAATTTTGTTTTGCTTTGATTTTAGTAAATTAGTCTTTTTAGTTAATTAGTTTTTTTTCGAATAGGCTCAGCCCCTCCCTTATTAATAATACCGCGCCTTACAGGTTGAGAATCACTGCCTTAAGCAAAAAGTGCTTTAACATTCAAAATGTTTTTCATCTTCTTTTTATGTAGACATGATTCTGTCTGTTTTTCAATGTGCCTCCAGTAAGTTGTCGTTCCATCGGTTTCATGGTCTTTCTAATGATAGTCTTTCTATTGGGGAACCGTCACTTGCCGTCTTTACCACTTTATTTGTTGACATTCGGCTTAGATGATCATTTCATTCTACTCTTTTATTTCATATCCAGTTGATGTTCCTTGATGTTCTCAACCTTTCATCTACGTCGTATATTTGTACTTCTAGCTTTGTCCAATAGTGTCTTACCATCAAAAGTGTTTTCAGCTCTGCTGTTTGTAACATTCTTTTTGTCCTCTTTGTGTCAGGTCGTATTTCTGCCACGTTTTATTTCTCCATATTGTTTTAATTAGGCAACCTGCAGCTCTGTTTGCTCTATTCAATTGATCTTCCACTTTAGTTTCGAGCTTTTCGTACTTAGATAATGTGATACCTAGATATTTAAACTCCATCATTTGTTCTATTATCTGACCTGCTAACTCCAATTTACATCTAAGAAAATTTGCTGTTACATGCATTTTGTCTTTTTTGGCGAAATTGACATGTTAAATTTTCTGGCGATTATATCTAATTGGAGATACGTTGTGAATCATCTTCACTTGAGAGAGTAGTATTGCGTCGTCTGCATAGAAGATTATTTTAAGTTGTTGTTCACCCATCTGGTATCCTTTTTTAGTTCTTATTTTGTAAAAATGTTCTTACATTGAAAATATTGTACATATTTATTTATTCTTTTGTACAGTATAAATATCTTTTTTAATAACATTTAAAAGTGGACTATTTTGATAAAATATTAAACATTTTATTATTTATTGTAGTATTTTAATTCGTACAAAAGCAATGTTTGTCGTGTGTCAGAATGTTAAATAAAATATTGCTGAATACAACATAACTGGCCAAAATAAAAATGTAGAGATAATGTATATTATATTATATTCACTAAACTTACTTCCATCTATATTTACAAATGAAAAATTTTTTGGCTTAAATTCAGTACTTATCTATTTTTCCAACTGTTTGATTTTTCAAGAAAAAACTATTTAATATTTCCATACTACTGTATAATTTTTTTATAACAAATAAATTTTATAAAAAATGTTTTTACTTCTCCACCTCTGGCTACCATTCCACTGATGCATAATTAGTTGTTAATTTTATCATTAATGTAGCCACCGTCCTCTTGATTATTCGTTCTATCAGTTGATTAACAGTTAGGCTTAGGAAATCCAATCGCTCGAAATTCCCTCCTTTAGTTAATTTCATGATTTTTGATTTGTGGGACTTAAGTCAGGGACTATATTTCATTCTATTAGTTGTGCCGGAGTAGAACGGCATAGCAAAATGTATAAATGCAAACTGTGTTTCTGACACCGTTGTCTTCAAAATCAAATAATTTTTCTCAAGCTTAGGAAGCTATTTACCACGAGTACGTTATTTTAACATATATATGGAAGTATAATTTGTTCAGAATGTTTTAAACCTATTATAAGACTGTAAATAAAAATATATTTTCGTAAAATAGTTTCGAAACACAATTCAGATTTCTGCTATCTGGTTTCTTGTACTCATACAGAGTAGATCTGAATAAAATGAAAAAGACAGCAAATATTTGATTTCACGCAAACAGCGTCTATGTATCTGTTAATACGTATTTCGACCTAATAGGTCTCATCAGAACAGTTATTTATAGGCGTTCTCAACGTGAAAAATATATATTTTCTATCTTTTAAGAAGCAACACTAAAATGGCTTCTGTATGGACGCAATAGCGACATCTGATAATAAATCCGTAAAATAGTTTCGAAACACAATTCTGTCAAACAGATTTCTGCTATCTGAACCTTCTAAAAATTTCAAGGTATTACAGACGTTGATTAAGATGTTAAAAGAGGCATGGAAAATCTAAAATTTGCATTTGTTGAAAAGACATGTCGTGGAATGCAAATTTTAGATTTCTCATGCCTCTTTTAACATCATTATCAACGTCTGTAATACCTTGCAATTTTTAGAAGGTTCAGATAGCAGAAATCTGAAATGTGTTTCGAAACTATTTTACGGATTTATTATCAGATGTCGCTATTGCGTCCATATTGAAGCCATTTTAGTGTTGCTTCTTAAAAGACAGAAAATATTGATTTTTCACGTTGAGAACGCCTATGAATAACTGTTCTGATTAGGTCGAAATAGGTATCAATAGATACATAGATGCTGATTGCGTGAAATCAAATATTTGCTGTCTTTTCATTTCAAAAATATTTTTAATTCTAAATAAAATATTACAGTTTTTACGCTTATTTAAAAAAATATTTGATTCACAAAGACCTAACTATACAATTGACTACTATAGCATTTTTTATATAAATATGCTTGCACTATTTATATAAAGTGACGTCACTCATATTTAAAATTTCCAGAACGTCAACCTTAGAGGTAAAATTTTCCTAACAGGGCTATAACCCATACGGAACTTCGCAATCTTTCGGGCGTGAACATGGTATACTAATCAGAAAAATTGTATTTATAAATAGGTACATATTAAATTTAAATTAATAGTTTTAAAAACTAATTATTGTTGTGCATTTTGATTGTGCTATGCCAAAACAAAAAAATAGTATGTAGAAAGCTGATAAGCTTTCATATAAGATTGATTATTTTAAACAAGAAATAATGTCGGGACGTTTTTACTATTAAAAGCCTAAAACTAGGGGTAAGTTTAAAATTTAGAATATACAGTCCGTCCCAAACCCTTCTTTCAGTGCGTCATAGTTGTTCGAATTCTCTCTAACGCATTAAGCTAGAAGTGACAGAAAAAAACGTGAGTCTCTGATTATTATACATAGAACTTAGAAAATTAGGTATCGGTCACGGAAATTCGCATATTAAAGCGAATTCTACTTACGAACGTATAATTGGTTGGAGTTTAGAATACGCTAAATAGATATCCAATCAATTATGCATATAAATATAATTTGACACAGATGATCTTGATAATGACAGTGACAGTACTTTCACAATGTCAACTGATAAAATGATAATTGCCGTTCCAGGTTAGTATTTTCAGACATTTTACCTACAGTGAAAATTAAATTTTGTATTTATTGTCATAAAAATATTTTAAATATTCCGAGATATACCGAGAATGAACAAAGACTAATATTAAAATTATTAAATTAGTTTCAATTAGAAAAAGAGGCTGAGTTATCTTTATTATCAGTTTCTGTCGTTCGCGAATCAGATTGTGAATTCCGGAATGATATTGAGAAAACATCTTAAACTAATACCGTTATGGATATTTATATGTATTAAAACGGTTCTTTTTAGAACCACGACATTTTCTTGAAATGTAAGATATAATTGATACCAGCCACATATCTAGTGTAATCATTGATTTTAAAGAATCAGATTCTGAATGGGATTATGGATTGTTTGAAATATAATATTCATTTTTGTTATTCATAAAAAAGAAGGTAAACTTACATTCCGTATCTTGTTTTTTAACTAAACTCCATTAACACGA
Organism: Diabrotica balteata; assembly: GCA_918026665.1. NCBI lineage: Eukaryota > Metazoa > Arthropoda > Insecta > Coleoptera > Chrysomelidae > Diabrotica > Diabrotica balteata. Next base: position 125,556,772 of record OU898278.1, read on the forward strand.
TTTCATCTGGATACCGGAACTGGTAGATTAACTCAAAAATCAACTGCTTCACTATTTAAACTATTTATATTGTTTTTTTAACTAAACTTTATAACCTTCTTTCATTTGCACACCAAATCTTGTAGAATAACTCAAAAATCAACTGCTTCACTATTTAAACTATTTCCACTATTTAATGACAAATCTTCACAAAATTAAACTATTGGCTGCCACAGAAACTTATCAGAAAATTACTTATCTAAATATGACTGATTTAAATCGATGTTATTTTATCACAGGAATGTTTACTTTGATGCCTTGCAATTGCAATTGTCATTGCAATATGCCTGTGTGTTTGTAATAAATAATAATAAATCCATAAACGAATCTAAGCTAATTAAGCACTTTCCTTGGAATGTATAAAATAGAACAGAATAGAACAGAATTATGACAAACTGCTATGCATTTAAAAAAAATAACCTTTTCACATTTAGCCGATTACGATCCTACAACTGTCAGATTTAACTAAAATGTCATGCAATAATTCTCGACATTCTTAAATCCTATATGACGTCAAAATTAGTGACGCACTGAAAAAAGGGTTTGGGACAGACTGTATAATTATTTTGTAGTAAAATGTTTTCTTACGCATTTTAGTGTGTGGCAGTAGTCTTAAAACTAAGTGTATTTACTGCTAATATAATAGTTTGACAAATAGTTGACATTTTAAAAATTTCCCACTTACTAACTGTTCTGATGTTTTGGCAACGCTGTGGGGTTCTGAAGTCATAAATCTTGAATGACATGCCAGCATTTTTTATATGAAAAATGCTATACCATTTTATTTTGCAATATTATTAAATGGTTAGTTTGGTTTGAAATATATAGATATGATTAAAGAGTTTGAACTTGATAGACTAGGGAAAATTCACTATAACGAGATAAATAAAATAATTGCCGTGTATCAAGGACTCTTTAAAGAAATAATAAAACACAGATATATTGCGAAAAATTGAAAATTAAAGCAACACCACCTGTTAACTCTATGAATAAATACTTTGTATTGCTTTTACCTTTTTTAACAGCTATTCCAAAACCTTTCTGGTCTAGTTCACTACCATATTTGGATAAATTGCAGTGTCTCCTTACAGTATATTCAATTGTAGCCGATTCCATAAAAAAGGCATAATCACCTTCAAGTACTCTAGCTATTCCATCTGCAGTTGATGGTACCATATCTTCTGGGTGATCGTCCATATATTTACCTACTTGTTGATAGTAGACATTTTTAGAACTCTAAAAAATAAAAGTCAAAAAATATATTTCAACAAATTTGAATTACATGAATTATAGATTCTGTAAAATATTTAAAAGTTTTATTAACCTTAATAAAATTACACAAAATCCAGCGATTATTTCACTAACCTTTGTTTATTTCAAGTTTTTTCAGACCGCTCGATTTGGAACTTTCATAAACTTAATTTTTTTTTGTTAAGAAAACATTACTATTTGAATCATTTCAGGAGTTTGGTGTACCAGAAAAACCTTAAAGATAAAGTATATATTCAAACAACGGGATGCCCTGGCCTATTTACCATTGCTTTGGAAAAGACATATATGATATGTCATATCTACATGAATTAGACACGGCAGTACTATTTAAAATAGTTGGATACAAATCTTAGCATACGCTGATAACATTGACATAATAGGGCGTAGCAAGCAAGGCGATGAGCATTACTTCGTAAAATTGGAAACGACGACGAAATAAATCGATCTAGTCATCCACGAAGAAAAAACCAAATACATATTTATAGGAAATATTTCTTATTATTTAGCATAGTTTTAATCGTTAGTTACGCCACTGCAAGGTACTACTTAAACCATATGCTTAAGGCGCCAGTGACCAGATGCCATTGAGGGGCGAAGGGTACAGCAAAATGTGGACGAAAACACACATTCCTGAGCTAAGAGAGCTTCGATTTTTGGCGCTCGAGCTGGGATGGTGAATTATTGTGCACGCCGAAAAAGACGACGCCGCGTTTGATAGATAATGAGCGTGGCAGATTGATTTTAAAAGACGAAAGATGAAAACAATTAACGACGAGGGTGTTCGATATTTTAATTCGCAGACAATTATCCGTAATTTTGTGTACCTGTAAATAAGCTTATTACTGTTTATTTTATGTAATAAAGACTTCTCGTATGGATCGCGGATGATCCATACGAGAAGGTTCTGTTACCTCTGTAACAGAATAACAAATTATTCTTATTCTTCTTCTTTTTATGTAGATAACTCCTGTCTGTTTTTCATCCTTTTCGTGGTCTCCCTATTGATCGTCTTTCTATTGGGGAAACGTCTCTTGCCGTCTTTACTACTCTATTTGTTGTCATTCCGCTTATACAATCATTTCATTCAACTCTTCTATATCTTACCCAGTTCTTGATATTCTCCACCTTGCATCTACGTCGCGCGTCATATATCTGTACTTCTAGCTCTGTTCCATAGTGTTTTGCCCCTAATTTTTGAAGTGTTTTTATCTCTGCTGTTTCTAACAGTTCTTTTGTCCTCGCTTTGTCAGGTCGTGTTTCTGCCGCGTATGTCATTATTGATTTGATGACTGTTTTGTAAAATCTGTCAAGCAAAAATCTTTCAAGCAAAAATGCTTTAATTAAATGATTTATACTTATTTTAGGCATTTTTAAACTGATGATGGAATTATTATTCCGAAAACTTTCGTGTTATTTGATGTAGCCCTTTTAAGGGTTTTTAAATATACCCATTTAAAAAGATTTAAACCTCTTTTTTCTTACTTTTTTTAATATTTCATCCATAACCAAGTTGAACAATAGAGGACTGCGTACAATAAGTGGATAACGTCCTTTAATTTGATCCGGTCAAATGCCTTTTTAAGTTCCAAGAAACATAGATATCTGTTTGATAGTTTGTTGTATTCTAATGATTCCTCTTGCACTTACCTGATTATAAATATAGCGTCGGTTCATGATCGTCCCGACCTAAAACCTTGTTGTTCTTCTGTCAGTGCTATAATTTCATTCAATAAATTTGTTATCACTTTGGTTGTTAATTTTAGTGCTATGTTTAACAAATTAATCCCTTTGTAATTTTTCAATTCAAATAAGATTTTCCAATTTTCTTTACATTTGCGTTTTAGGGAATACAAAACATTGGAAAGAATAACTAGGTTTAAAAAAATTATATTTTTTTCAAATCAAATAATCAAAACTCAATACAGTAATTGATAATAAAAAAAATATATATTTAAAACGTTACTTACTTTAAAAAATCCTTCTGTGGTCCCTCCTTTTAAAGCACCAAACCTAATATCGTTTTTTTCGGCATATTCCAGAAGTTCTTCGACATTACTAAACAATTGTTCTTGTTCGACAATTGCGTTTCTCGAAAGCGAAAATGATATGTAGTTAGCTACTAAAACGAAGCAAAACAACCACCAAGTTGCTGAGATAATCCTTGCTGACACCGAACTGGAATTAAAAAGAAATAATATACGAATATGTAAAAATATCAGAAACAGTATAGCATGTTTTAACGTACAACCAGTGGATTTTAGGCCATGTCAAGATATATTGACGCGAAAATTAATAACTTTACAAACGGTAATGAACAATTCGTAACGCCGTCAATCCGGCGACATTTCGTAACATCGACAGTTCGTAACGGTAGAGTTCGTAACGTCAAAATTGAATTACTTTGTTTATTTTTGTAAATGTGGAAACCATCGAGTTAGAATCTATGGAGAAGCTATGATCATATTAACGTATGTAATAAAAACGGCGTAGGTGGGATCGACAATACCAATGGGCTAACGACAATACCAATATGGCGGTGGGATCAGGGCCGACTCAATAATATTAAAACTACTATACAAATATGACTAGTTATTCAGAAGTTTTAATCATAATCTAAAAAAGTGCAATAAATTTTAAGAAACTATGATTTATTTATCCCGTGGTAAACACTAAAAACACGATATAATATACAAAAAGATAAATTATTACAGTAAAATACTATTAATTTATTCTCGGAAGTACGGGCCATTACTTTGTTTACATATTTGTATACTAACCTGAGGAACGATATTCCTGAAAATTTTTTATCAACATTGCTTCTGCTACTGTAACTACGTTGAGAACAAGAATCCATTATTATGCACTATCATAATACATTATTACAGTTTATATAAAAGTATTATAAAACTAAAAATATTCAAAAAACAACAAATGTAAACAAACATATAGGATCTGTCAAAAGTGTCAAAATAATATTAAGAATATTCTCTCCATAGATTCTAACTCAATAGTGGAAACCAATTTTTAATTTATTGTCATTTTAATTACCTTTATCAATTTAAGGAACTAACACCAGGATACACATTTTTAACGCATTTCATATTCATATTTCGTAAGGAAATATATTTGGGCCACGCCTTTACCATTTTTTTATTTATATTTATTTCAAAACTTTTCAAAATAATTATAATACTTTTCAAAATTGTATATCTGATAATACTTTATAGATGTTAGTAATATATATGGTATTAATTGGTCTAATAAAAATATATGCATTATTATTGAAGTCGTTTTTATTTGTTTCATTATTATTCAAACTTTTACTACTGTAAATGATAAAAAAATTTAAGGGTAACAAATTTAAAAAAATATTCCTAAGTTGTCATGTTATTAAAAATATTGTAATGATATTTTCAGCAGCAAAATTCAGCTTGTTTCTAAGATTTTTAGAGGTTCCAGAGGCGGACTAAGGCCTAGGCAACCTAGGCACGTGCCTAGGGCCCGTAATTTTTGGATCCCGAAAATTAGGTTTTTACTTCTTATAATTAATCATGCCGAATCGTTGTTTGATACAGTCTATAAGTGTGGACAATCGTTCCCATGCTTATGCATCCACATCCGTACGTGTCGATGTCGATGTGTATAAATACGATAGAGTGTCACGCCTACTGAGTTTAAAAAGTTAAACGTAGCTATTTAATTCAGTCTTCTGAACGTTACGTGTTGTATCTTATGTAAGTTTTGATTAAAAATTGTGCAATTAAAACTTAAGTCCTAGACTTGATTGCATATAGAATATTTTGGATTCATATTAATACTTTGTGAAATTCCTAAAATAGAAATCCAATCAACAGCCATTTCGACTACGTCAGAATCTTTAACGCCAAAAACACCTTCACTATTTAAAAATGAAAAGAATACAAAAAATTCAAAAAGAGGTGGTTCTTATCTTCAAGCTATCAAGAAATATATCGCTGCAAATTACAAAGTAGACGCAAAAAAGTTGCACCGTTCATCAAAAAATATTGGATTGTTGGTGTAAACAAAGGGAAAAGGAACGTCAGGATCTTTAAGTTACCGTCTATCTCATCCTGTTCTGGATCTACTAAGCCTAGTTCAGGAGAAAAATAAAAATTGGAGGAACAACTAAACCTGTAAAAGAAAAGACAAAGTCTGTAAAGAAAACGAAAAAACCAACGGCACCTAAGCCAAAACCGCCAAGGCTACCACAAGTTCACCAAAAAGCTAAAGAAGCTGGTGCTCCGAAGAAAACGTAATTCGACTAATTAATGTCTTAAATCATTAACACAAATTGAAGTTTTTATAGAAGTATTACATTATTTAATTAAAATAATATATACCATAAAGTATCATAAATTAAATTGTGATATTGAGTCAAATAAATTTAATTGAAGAATATTTTCTTTTTTCTGTTTAGTACGTAGTCTTTAAAATAAGTTCCTATAACAATTTAAGTGGGTGGTAAAAATAAAACGAAATGTAGATAAAAATAAAGTTTCAAAAAAAATGAAAAGAAGGTAAGACAATTTTTAATTGGAGATGAAAAACAATTCGAACAATCAACATAGTTCAAAAAGCTTGTTGAACTATGTTTTCCAAATCACGAATTAATAATTCCTGTACCGGCATGTAAGTAGTATTTTGTTTATTTGCTAATTTATTTCAATTCAGCAGATTATCTGATATCAATTCGTGGGATTTTATTTTGTCTGCTTTGTCAATTTTTATTCATATTAATAATCACAGACATATAATATTGGCATATTTGCTGTAATTGTTATCTTTATAAGGCAGCACTCTAATGTAGATTTTTGTAATTTCAGCGTTTAATTTACCTGTACCGTTAGCCCTAAATATGCATAGCAAATTGTAGTATGCGAAACCGGTCGTTTTGGTGGTAAAATTAAATTGATTGTGAGTAAGCCTTGTTTTATTTGTTTTGAACTATTTGAAATGGACTTACACAGATAACAAATTCATGATTATTATTATTGCATTGCATCCTAATTCGACACATATTAAGCAGCCGATAGATGTAGCAGTGTTTAGATCCCTAAAAAATTGCTAGAAAAATGAAGTAAACAATTGGAGAATACAAAACAAGGGTTCAAAATGAAGAAGGAGAATTTTGGACCAGTTCTAGCAGAAGCCATAAAGAGTTTCATTACTCCGAAAATTATATTAAATGGTTTTCGTGCTGCAGATTGGTGCCCACTCAACGCCGATGCAATCACCAAAAATATTTCAAGTCAAAAAATACAGAAATTTACAATAATCTATTCCCGGTAGAAGAAACTCCACAAGAAAAAGCAAATATTAGACCTATATTGACCCTGACTTGTTACAAGAATTTAATGTAGCAGCCTTTGATACGTGAAATGGAAATATACAACATTTAAGTCTTTTTGACTTAAATGACTCTGAAATCTCAATAACATAATAAGACCGTTCAGATAACAAAGAGAGCATGGATAAATGCAATACAGATAAAGATTCACAACTACATTTTGATACGGATAATAATTCACCAGGTGCCGAGGTTGCAGTTGTTGAACTCGATCTTAATGTTAACGATAGAACTACTTTAGAAAATTTACAACACAGTCTCCTTGAAAAATCACCTGAAACATATACATCAATTGATGAAAAAATATCTAGTCCATTTAAGAAAGCATTTTTTTTGTCAGACAAACCATGTCATAAGGAAATGAAAAAAAGCTTTGGTGAAAAGTTGCCTTCTGTTGCAACTTCCACTTAGTGGAAACAATACCATTAAAAAAATGAATTTTTTTTGTTAGAAACTTTTTGGTAGAATTGAAATAATTCCCTTTTATAATTTTTCTAGTTTCTCTAGTATATTTACATACTATTTAAAAGTTGTCCATATATTTATTTTATTCACTGGGTTTTATGTATCTAGCTCAGTGATACCCAACCTGCGGCCCGAGGGCCGCATGCGGCCCGAAGGCTAACTAAGAATTTTTGACTTTATCTACATATATATTTATAAAATCTTACATTTTAAAAAATACGATTATATTAGATATTTTTGTAATTCATTATGACAATGTTTTGAGAGTAGCTTGTAGTAATTACGTACCATATTTATCTAAAATTGTTGATAGTTTGCGTCAGTGTCAACCATCACATTAATTTTTATCCTAAATAAATGCTTTAATTTAACGAGTTGGTTTTTTTGTAGAATCCACAAACACACACACACATCATATATTATTATAACATAAATGTTTCGAACTTTACGCGATCCCTCTTCAGATTACAGCCGTAACTATGATTTTTTTTTAAATGGGAAAGTACAGACATCATGTGATACCTCATTTAAACGCTTTTGAAACAAATTTTTTTCCGAATCATGAGAAAACTAATGAGTATTTTTGAAAAATTCAAACGCCGAATGAAAGATCACATTATTGTATGTATTCGAAATGAAAAATCATACTAAATTTTCTCTTTGTTTTCACCCCTGCAGGGCTGTGGGGTACATCTTTTAATATGATGCAAGTATTTGAAATGCCGCCTCTTATATATGATTGAAATTTAACTTTCATTTTTATGCATTTTTTATCAAATCCTGAGAAAACTAATTAATATTTTTGAAAACTTTAAATGCAGAATTAAATATTTCATTATTACCCAGAGCCTAAATTTCCTTAGAATAAATAAAAAGTTTCTTTTGAATGAAATATTTGAAATTAAAAATCACAATAAATTTTTTGTCAATTCACCCTGTAACTTATTAAAATAGACATAGAAATTTTCAGGGACTTTCTGCCCTCGGTAATAATGTAATCTTTCACTCTGCGTTTAAATTTTTCAAACTTACTTTTTAGTTTTCTCAGAATTAGAAAAAACCAATGCATTTTTATCCTGGCTCGCTTTTTTATCCTCTCTTGAATTTCATTTTCAGCTGGAAATACAATACATATATAAACTTTTCTGCAATTGCATTAAATTTTCATTTGGTCATTAGCCATATTATCTGTAACTTTTCGTTTTTCTATAGTTTGTGACAACAATTTTACACAGCCTGACATTTTTTTTTATTTTACTGATTATGCCGCCCCCCTTGTGATGCCGCCTGATGCGACTGCCTCGCCGTATCATATCACGGCACGGCCCTGCACCCCTATAACTTATTAAAATAAACTTACGGCCCTGCACCGCTGTAACTTATTAAAATAAACTTACGTCCCTGCACCCTTGTAACTTATTATATTCTGCGTTTAAATTTTTCCAAAATTCTTATTAGTTTTCCAATAATTAAAAAAATTAATGCATTTAAAAAGCATGTTACCGAAATTTTGCGAAAGTATTATACATTTTTAAAATTAGTATTTTGAAAATAATGTATATTATATATATATATATATATATATATATATATATATATATATATATATATATATATATATATATAAATTTTCGTTTCGGTGGGTTGGAGTCAATAAAAGGGGCTGTTCTAGAAGACTATTTTTTATATCTCAAGCTTTCAAATGTTCTCAATTCTCAAAATAATTAACATATTATATATATATATATATATATATATATATATATATATATATATATATATATGTATGTATGTATTTATACTAATTCACCTGGATTGCGGCCCGCAAGCTGTTGAGTATTGCTGATCTAGCTTAACGGAATTTTTGAACAAATTAGAAAAAAGAAATGTTCTGAAAGAAATTGGTTTTAAATACTGTTTCAAATATTGTACATGTTAAAACTTGCTATATACTTACTTAACTTTGACATTTGTAGCTTGTCTAAATACACCCGAAGACACAAACCACAAAGAGTTTAGGAAGGTCAGATCGTTCTCTAAATATTTTTTACTTTCCCGGCAGGTTTCAGCCCTTTGCCATTCATTTGGTGACAATCTTCCGATTAAAAATAGAGAACATACTATTATGATATATGATATTGCCAAGATTTGCCAAAATTTAATAGCAAACGGTTGAGCAAAGTAGAAGAAACTAGGTGGAACTGCATTCGCCTCTCGAAATAATATACTTATACCTAAAAAATAATACATAACGTGTAAGAATTGTAATATTTATATTTTTTAATATATATTATTATATTGTTGACAATATATTATGTATGTTTGTATTATTTTACTGTGATATCACATCACTGTCTAATATTACGAACTATAAGTTTTTTTGACCAATCGATTTCCGATGGAAGAGAAGGACAAATATAAAATAACAAATATTGTCGAAGGCTTCTACACATTCTTGTACAGCTCGCAAAGCTTAATCAAACAACAAAGGAGAACATATTGTTCTGAAGCTATTTTCTTGTGGCATTGTAAATTAATTACTATTTATAACTGGGAATAAGCCACAATTAAAGATAAAAATACGTTTATTGACGTTTCAATTTCCAATTCGGAAATCGTTCTCAAAATACAAACAGTAAATTAAACAAATTTTGTTTTTTTGTTACATAGTGAAAAAATTCTTCTAATAATTTAATTTTATCTGACTCATTTATATTGACAATTCAGACATACATTATGCATTTTAAAGTAGACGACTTTAAAATGATATTGTCAATATTGTTGAGTTGCGCTCCTGGGACGGATAAGATAAATAAGACTTTAAGTATAGTCAAGACAAAATTAGAGAATGATGATTCATTGGCAACTAGAACAAGACTAAACATATCGGCTATAATGGAGTTATTAACATTATGTACTGATAATACATATTTTCAACTAAATAATGAATTCTATAAACAAAATTTTGGTCTAGCAATGGGCTCTAGTTTATCTCCATTCTTAGCCGATATATTTATGGAAAATTTTGAAACAAATATCATTTCTAAACAAAATTTCAAACCCATAGTATGGTGGAGGTATGTAGATGATGTATTCTCAATATGGCCTCATGGATCAGAGTTGTTGGACACATTCCTAAACGATATAAACGATAAAGAAGAGACAATAACATTTACCATGGAAAAGGAATATAATAACACGCTACCTTTCCTGGATGTTTTAATCTCTAAGAACGATACTGGATATGAGACTCAGGTGTATAGAAAACCAACACACACCAATAGATATTTAAATTTCAAATCAAATCACAATATTAATGTAAAAAAGGGAATAATTAAATCCTTATACGATAGAGCCAAAATTACTTGTTCTAACGAAAATTCGTTCTTGGAGGAGAAACATTTGTTAACATCTGTTTTATTAAAAAATGATTATCCTTTATCGTTTATAAATAAGGAATTTTCAACAATCGATCGAATAGAACAGAACAACTTAGAACGAGATCCTACAGCATACACAAGGAATAATATGAGAAAAATAACAATACCGTACATAAAAGGATTATCAGAAAAACTTAAAAGGATAGGAAATAAATTCAACATTTCAACAACATTCAAAACAACAAACACGTTGAGATCTATTTTGTCCAAAACCAAACCTAACAATGAACAAGAAAGGACAAAGAATTGCATTTATAAAATACCTTGTGAATGCGATCAGTTTTATTTAGGTGAATCATCAAGGCCATTAAATGTTAGAATAAGTGAACATCAATCTTATATTAAAAATAGAGAATTTGATAGATCTCAAATATGTAAACACGCATGGGATAATGAACATAGGGTTCAATGGAATAATTCAAATATAGTCCTAAAAGAAACGGATGGCAAAAAAAGAAAAATCAAAGAAGCGGCTCTAATTATGCTAAATGAGGCCAATTGTGTCGCAAATTCCTCGGCAGAATGTAGTAGGATCTGGTTACCAATATTGAAAGAGGAAGTTATTAATAAGAAAATACCAGTATTAGTAAGTCAGTAACATATAGCGGATACATCATTTATGTTTTTTAAATAACGTAACATATAAAATCAGAATTTTGATGTTTGTTGAAGGTAAACTAAATTCACGAACAAATACTTACAATGTCGGGATAGTATTATAAGGTTTTTTTCCTGGTTTTTCCCTCATAATTTACTATGGAATCACTGACAGGAGAATTTTACTGTCATCATGTCATGTGTTTGTCTTTTTAAAGACGAATTACATGGTATAATTTTTTCTGACGGATATTCTCAAGTTAAAGTTGATTTCATGTAATCGAATGAACTATCTTATAAGTAAAGCCGTACCAGGAGCGCAACTCAATAATATTGACAATATCATTTTAAAGTCGTCTACTTTGAAATGCATAATGTATGTCTGAATTGTCAATATAAATGAGTCAGATAAAATTAAATTATTAGAAGAATTTTTTCACTATGTAACAAAAAAACAAAATTTGTTTAATTTACTGTTTGTATTTTGAGAACGATTTCCGAATTGGAAATTGAAACGTCAATAAACGTATTTTTATCGTTAATTGTGGCTTATTCCCAGTTATAAATAGTAATTAACAAAGGAGAACGTCAAAAGAAAAATTAAAATCGTGGGATCAAAAGTACTACCAAATATAAAGGGATTCGAAATAGAAAGAGCTTTAAAGAGCTAAAAAATAATAAAGCTCCAGGACATGACGGTATAATTGCCGAGCTCTTGAAAACAAGCAAAACATTAACAATCCCTGTACTAACAGAGCTACTTAATAGATATATCTATAATAGAAAGATCCCCAAAGATTGGAACGAAAGTCTAGTAATACTCTTATACCAAAAAGGGGATAAATGTGATCTACAGAATTATAAACCTATATCGTTGCTCAGTAAAGTATACAAACTATTTATGAGAATTATTAACAACCGGTTGACCTATAAAATGGACAATTACCAATCGGTTGAACAGGCTGGCTCCGCAAAGGATATAGTACATCAGACCATCTGCTGATAATGAGAACATTGATAGAGAAGACAAATGAATACCAACTACCCGTATTTGTTGCCTTCGTTATCTATAAAAAGGCGTTTGATAGTATCGAGATGTGGGCCATAGAACAAGCTATTAATAATTGTAGAATAGATTTGAGATAAAGGCAACTAATATATAATATATATATATATATATATATATATATATATATATATATATATTATATATATATATGAAAATGAAGCTATGATAGTACAACAAGACTAGAAGTGAGACAAGGAGACGCCTCCTCTATCACCAAAGCTTTTCAATCTAGCCCTAGAAGACGTCTTTAAAACTACAAATTAGTCAACCTATGGCATTAACGTTAATGGCAACAAGTTACATCACCTCATATTCGCTGAAGACATAGTGATTATAGCGAGCACATTCGAGGAACTGCAAATTATGATGGGAACTAGCAGGCAGCTTCCAATACGTCGGCCTAAAGATGAATATGAAAAAAAAAAAAGAATGACAAACACAGATAACTCCAGACGTATAACTATAAATGGCAGTGAGATAGAACAAGTTCAGGAATATATCTACCTAGGACAAATCCTGAAACTTGACAAAGAGGACCAAAGTGCGGACATTACTAGAAGAGCAAGACTAGCATGGGCAGGCTTTGGAAAACTTTTTTAGATACTTAAGAACCGCAAAATATCACAATACTTGAGGAACAAAGTGTTCAACCAATGCATCCTTCCTATCATGACATATTGATGTCAAATATGGATCCTAACCAAGGCGAACATGAATAAACTAGCCACAACATACACAACAGTGAAAAGAGCAATGTTAGGTATACGACTGTCAGATAAAAAGAGGAACGACTAGGTAAGATCAAAAACAAAAGTCGTGGGACATAACAACAAAAATTGACAAACTTAAATGGAGCTTCGCGGGCACTGCTAGACAAAAATACCAACGTTGGAATACTACAATATAACATTGAAGACGAAAAGTAAACGACCAAGTGTAAGACCACAGATAAGATGGATTGATGACATTAAAAGAATAGTTGGAACAAATTGGAGATACGTTGCTCAGCATAGAGACCGATGGAAGGAGTTGGGAGAAGCCTATGTCCAAACATGGACGATAGAAGGCTAAAAAGAAGTAAATAGACAAGTATATAAATTTCACGTGTCCTTTTTGGTCATATTGTATAATATTTTATTTTTTTAAATACCTACCACATACTTTTCTTTATAAATTAATTTTGTTTTCTGAGTTTTAATTCGTATATGTTCTATTAAGTTGCCTTTACAACAGCTTTAACAATATATAATTTATTGATGTAACATTATGTTTTTATCTAGTTTTGTAGATTCAACAAATGTACCAGATAATGTCCTTAGTAGATCTGCGACTTTAAACTATTAATTATGAGTAGTACAGTGAGAATTAAGGACTTACAAACTGGGTGATAGCTCATTTGTTGTACAGAGTATCTACATATTTTTCTTCTCCATATCGAGCCCTTTTTTACAGGCTGGATACAATCATATTAACTGTTAACTGGATTACTAGGATTAGGTTTACAAAATCTCTCAAATAATCTTAATCCATTAGCGCTGTGCATTGCCACATGGTAACGAAAAAACCTACTAAAACTAACGCTGGAAGAAGGAATATACCTTATAGTCCTGTGGGAGAGGTTTATTTAAGTAGTAGAACATATTGAACATGCTATTGTAGTTAGGAAAAGACTTTTGTTTTTGGCATTTTAGCGAGTCACTAGAGGACAACAGGAATAAATCGTATCAGGCTATTCTAAATTTTGAATCGGTTAGGGAACCATGTTGGAGTTCTATCATCCAGGACTCTCATATGAAGAACATTTGATTGATCGTGTGAACCTGTCGCGCATCAGGGTGCTATAAGAGAAAAAGGCAGATCTCTGAAGCACTCATAGAGTGATTCCTGTTTTACACACGAACTAATACACCTCGCGCCAATGAATTGTTATAACCGAACGTTACTCTAAGGTGAACAAGTCTCACAGGCTGGATTTAATTAAATTGCTTGCTTGCGTTTTATCAGTTACTGTGTCTCAACTTTTACGAAATTTAGACATTCGTCGACAAACACGTGAACATTCATTTTGTGTACGTCTTTGTTACTTTTAATACGAATACTTTCATAACTTTAAACTTAAATATATTTAAGCTTAAATTTGATAACCTTTTATCACATTTTTTGTTAGATAAAAATGGATACCCTTCAAAGGCTCGGCCACACAGAAAACCATCAATCTGTCGCGGCGAGCATTGATCCAGCGATTATTGCGGCGGTCTGCGATAATGGGACATTACATAGGATGCGATGTCTTTATAAGCGATACAGTATACTGATTTCTTCTTATAGAATAAGTCGTGCTAGTTTTTATACTCTTTTATTATTTTGTATAAAATTAAAGCCATACTTTTTTTAATTTTGATTACTGCAGCTACTTTAATCTTTGCTAAAATTTTACCAAACTGATCGTGCGATAAATCTATAATTTTGGACAGCTGTATCGCACGACACAGACTGGCTCGCTGCGACAGATCGTTTTTTGTTTGACTGGGATGAAGCTATACACCGCAACAGATCGCGTTCTGTGTGCCCGACCCTTAATGTTGCTACCTATATTTTATTATAGAAATTTTACACTCGATACGGCACTGGAAATCACTTATATATCTGATTTATAAATATGCCGAAATATATTTTGAGTCGCGATAGAGAAATATGGATACTGATGAGGTTTCTGTAAACGAAGATGATGCAGGGTAAGCTACATATTTTACAACTTAGTAACTAATTGATGGATTATCTCGATAGATTCGACCGCTACTTGATAGAAATTCATTTTATCTAACAATGAAATACTGAAAACTTTTTTTAAACGCTTCCACAAAATTTACTTTTAAATTATTATCACTACAGCTGTTTCGGTCAGAGTACCTTTTAGAAGTGAAGGCTATTTTAGCCAAAGTGACTTGAGAAAGGCACACTGGCTGAAAGAGCTGTAGTGATAATGATTTAAAAATAAATTTTGTGGATGTGTTGAAAACAATAGTTGTAAGAGTTTTATTGTAAGAGCATTAGATTTGTTCGAAAGAATTTGTTTTGCTAAACAAATAGAGGAAAATAAAAAGGGATGTGCCTTTACTATTTACAAATCTGCAAAAATAAGCTTTCACCATTTTTGAAAGCGGGGATACGGAAATTAGCCTGAAGGACAATGAAGATCATTTAAGACTAGGAATTAGACAAAACATTTCTGTTAATTGTAACGATTTTCATCGCTTCGATCTTCGACCGTATAAAAAAGCAGCCGCAGAGAAACCAGAGTTCTGTCGGAGTATGTTTAGAGTATTGATCTAGTGGCAGTTCCGTACCCAGTCTTGGAGTATTGATCTGAGACATACCTATTCTCTCCTGTGTCTAAGTACTGATTGGACACCATCTGTTCTTCGGACCGAGTGTTGATTGGCCCGCTTCATCTCTACTCCTTTGATCTGTTTCCCTACCGTCTGTGTCCTGTGTGTAAGTGTATTAACACAGCATAACTGCCGCTTAGATTTTATATCATTAATTGTATTTTAGTTTTCGCAGTTTAATTTTGCGTTTACGTTTTATTGTATTATTACCTAGAATTTAATTTTATTTTGTTATTTATTTATTTTGAATATACAGGGTGTCCCGGAAAATAATGCGTTCCTTAACGATATGTGCTGATTGCAGCATTTAAAATGAAAAAGTCTTATATTATTTTTTTATTATTTTATTAATTTCAAATAAAGTCAACCGTTTAAAAAAAAACTTATTAATTTTTATTAATTTGCGTTCCTTGCCATTCTTCGTTGCCATTGCCATTACTGTAAATCAGCTATCATGAATCATCGATCGTTAGGCATAATATGTATTGATACTGATATCAGTGATAGAGAAAAAGCATATTTGTTTTAATTAAATATTTATTAATTAAGATTTGAATATTGTCTTTACTTACATGGAAAATTATTAATACAATAAATGTTCGAAGTGGTCACTATTTGCACAGAAACACGCATTTATTCGATGAATCCAATTATTCTTAATATTATAAGTATGTAAATTATGTCGGATTATTTCAGCAGCATTAAAAATTCATTGTCCCAATTGAGCTTCTGTTTTAATTTCATTCTGGTTGTCGTATACTAATGATTTTAGTTGTCACTATTTATATACAAACTTACTTATATACAAACACAAAAAACTAAATTTAAAAAAAATAAATATTTCAGGGCGAATGGGTTAATTTTAATTATTGACATAAATAAAAGAACGTAATTAAAAATGTATCTTTGACACAAATATCATTTCTTAACGATCTATTGTACTTACCTACAGACATAAAGGGTTGAGTAAATTCTACAGGTTCTACTCTTTCTTTGTTAATCGTCAAATCGGAAACCGCTAAATCTGCTCGCTACAAATTATATATGTATATATTAAACAATGTGTTAAAATAAAACTAAATAAAAACAAAAAAATTGATAAGAGCAAGCACAAGATGGCTCAGAAGAACAGTTGAGTGCAGCTTGCTTTAAATACGGATGAAACACATTAAATGAACGAAACAACTTTCGTGACTACAAAATAAAAGGAGGTAGTTGGCATATGAGTTAAAGCATTTACAGTTAGAGCTAGGTAATAAAACCTGTCGGTGGTCAGGAATACAAATGGAGAAGAGATTTCTGACCTTGGACAACTCAGAAAGACACTTAAGAATGCCGTTGAGTTGGTTATCGCAAAGAGAAAAAACAAAGAAAGATCCCCCTAAGCTCGTAGGAATTATACAAGAAGCCTGGGTGCGTACGAGCTTAGATAAATATACAAAGTATCAAACAAGACACTAAATAACAATAAATAAAGAAAGAAAAAAGGAAATAGTATAGAACATAATAAATGCTCTAGAGAACGACATATGGGGCGATGTATATGAGCTAACTATGAAACCACTTAAGTTGATCGCCCCGTATAAAATTAATGAAGAGCAGTGGCACGAATCAGTAGAACTACTCTTTCCTACCAATGAAGAACAAATCGTTTTAAAGGTCTTCTATATGGTAATGGAGGAATTATCGGTAGAAAGACCGATGGCTAGAAAATTAAAACGGGTAAAGCTCCCGACTGCGATGGCCTGTCACCCAAACAACTTAAGATAACAACAACGGAGAAACCAGGTTTGATCGGAAAACTGATCTACTGTGAAACCTAGAGTTTCTCAGAGGACTAAAGGAATCAAATCTGATTTTATTTCACAAGTCTAGAAAGCTCCCAACTCAGCATCCTCTTACAGGCCAACATGTCCCCTAGACTGTCTTGGCAAATTTTACAAAAATACTGTCAATTAGAAGCTTGAAGACATACGTCTTCAAGGAAGTAACAAGTGAGAGAGCTCTATTTAACCAACTATTTTGATTTATTAAATTGTCCATAAGCAATGCAAAATGTCAATACCGCAATCTAGATCAGAGACGCGGTAAAAACAAGTAGAAAAATGTAAGTAGTCCTGGTTCTGTTTGACATTCAAAATGCCTTCAATTGGACAAACTGGAGCCTCATTATCGATAGGATTGCCTAACATGGAGCCCTGGAATACGTATCTAACACAATAAAAGGCTATCTAGCGGAAAGAAGCGTATATTAAATTACAAAAAAAATGTTGAATATGACTACTGGAGTAACAAAAGGGTCGGTCTTGGGACCCATCTTATGGAATATCTTATACAATGGGATACTAGAAGTAAATAGAACAGAATGAGTAAGGACAATAGCATATACATATACTAACCGAAGACTTGTAAGTAAAGTAAATAAAGCAAAGGAAAAAACCGCGAAATGGATAGAGGAAAACGATTTAAAATTAGCAGTCGAGTAGACTAAAATAATTATCTTAAGGAGACAGCGTGACCGTAAAGACGTAAACTTTTGGTTCAGTTGCTCCAATAAAAGAAATATCTAAGAATAATATTCGATAAAAAGATGACATTCGGCCAGCATGTATAAGAAGCATGTCGGAAGACAGAAGACAGGACCTTCACAATATTATATGGGGCCCCATTGTGGCACAAGGTCGTAAACTAGCCAAAATATAGAGAAGTGCTTCTTAAAGCATAGAGAAAATCGTTAATCAGAGTATGCAATGCGTACAGAACCGCATCATCAATTGCTCTATAGGTAGTGACTGAGGTTATACCGGTGCAGACAAAAGAAGTCTAAAGATGTGGCAGGACTAGTGGTCAATGAACATAGGTAAGGCCACCTGTACCAGTGCCTTTATATGTAGTGAGTTGGTACGAATATAGACATGATGTGCAGGATGAGTTTCTCACCCAGCTAGGACTAGGGTCTCCTCTAGGTGAAACTCATGGTTTAATACTAAAGGCAATAGAAAAAAAAATGTTTGACCTGATCACTAGTTCTATCACTGAAACCATGAAACATTAAGAAGAAAAAAAGAGGAGAAACAGAGATAATCTGCTTATACTTTTAATTGGTTGTGTTGTCCTGCGCCAGCGGGGAGTGGGAGCCGATATAATTCCCATCTAGATTGGGGTAAAAGTTAACTTGCACATTTGTAACCTTTTAGCTTTTAGCATCATTTTAATATCCTTTTTTTTAACTTTTAAAGGATTTTATTTATTTACCCACCATTACGAAGATTTACCTATATTGTATTAATCTTTTATACATTTAGAATTATATGGGGAGAGCCTCTATAAAACCAACCAGCAGACTATGTCACAACAGCCATTTACACCATGTTTTGACTTTTTATGGTGTGTGAGAGATTTTTTATGATTTGTCTAGTATAAGTGGAGGAAAGAATGGACTCACTACACGAGGGTGAAGAATGAAAAAAGTTATTCTTACTGGTTTGTCTGGTAGCTCTCTGTAAATTTACGATGAGTGGACTGACGATGAGGTCCCTCGTAGACCTCGTTGTGATGGGAATAACGAGCAAAGCTTATGTGACAAACGCTATACTCGCTAAGAGAGGGGGTGAGTTTATTTGGTAAGCAGCTGGTTACAGTTAAGTATAATAAGCTAAATCCAACACACCTGAAACACCTTGCCTATACGTCTCGAAAAGATTCTCTCTTCCCAAAAAAAGAGAAATACTTAAAACTGGCATTCGTTAGATCAGGTATTTTGCTCGGTCCATCGACATATGCGTTGTACGATAACGGTAATAACATTGTCAAGCATTAAAAGAGATTAGGTGTGTAATGCAGTGACAAATTATTGCTTGATCTCAAAAAAACTTTTGCTTTAAATTCAGAAGTAATCAACAAGGTAATAGACATAGGTAACCAACTCTCAGAATCTTTTGAAATAGCAACAGGTTTATGACTCCTCAAAATCTAAAGATATAAAAAAGAAGTTAGTCCTGTGCTCATGTGTGCCTATGTATGTAAGAAGTGGACTATGACAAATGCAATGGAAATAAAAGTCAGATGTTTGGAGAGAAAAATCCTTAGGATTTTTGTTTGTACTCTGTTAGGACCTGAATAATGTGAGAATAAGACCCAACGTGAACAAACGCCGACGTAAAACAACTAGAGATATTGTCCAAGAAATTAAACACTAACGCCGAGGACGATCATGTCCATAGGCTCTCTACTAGCCGCTTTTTAAGAAGTTAATCTAGAAGGAGGTAATCTAGGAAGGACAGTAAGACGGCTCTTCGGATGCCTACGAATGCGATGGAAAGATAACATATGGTCAGATTTAGTAACAATTGGGCTACCGACTGACCCAAAAATCATGAAAGACCGTATGAGATGAAAGCGAGTTGAGCAGTCAGCTAAGACCTATTTTGGGTTGTAGTGGTACAAAAGGAACAAGAAAAGATGTCAAGGAGGTTTATCGTACAATTTTAAAACCTACTGCAAAGCATATCGAGGCGACTAAGATTACTGTTTAGGCAAAATTAATTTGAAAATAAGGAGTGAACTGGTCTTAGATAATATTATTGCTGAAGAATTTCAAGAGGTCGTCGTGTTAACGTTTAAAGATAATTGTCTCCAGAAATATTAAGAAATTGCATCAGTCGGGTAGGCTGATGAAAAAGTATCCTTGCAAATCAAACGACAGAAATTAGATAAAAGTTTAATTTCCAAAAGATTAAGCAAATAAAGCGAATATCGCAAAACTCTGACTGAATATAATAACGAAATAAGAAAGCAAAAACAAAATCACGAGAAAGGCATTGTAAAAAGATCGAAGTACTCAAAAGATAGGAATACGCAAATAAGTAGGCCTTCACTGCAAAGACAGAATTAAGCACGACGAGCTAATCAACCAACTTGGAACAAAACAGCAAAAGTGAAAGTTAAAAATGAACTGACCGAGGATATCCAGATTCGCCGTGGGGTCCTCCAAGGGTGTATTTTATCACCCTTGTTATTCAATTTATACAGTGAAGCCATCTCATAATTAGCGCTCGCCGAGATCAGTGAGGGCCTTATAATAAACGGTGAGCCACTTAATAACCTAAGATATGCTGACGACACCGTCTTTTTGGCAGGAAGACTAGAAGAATTGCAACACCTTGCTGAACAACTAAATATATATTGCAACGATTATGGACTAAAAATAAATTTGAAGAAAACCAAGTTCATGGTATTTACAAAAGCACAATATATCAAAGTTAAGCTAGTACTAGATAATACAGAAATTGAACAAATATCTTCGTACAAATACCACACAGCATGGATCACAGAAGATACTGATTAGACAAAAGAAATAAGATGCCGCATTGAAATTGCACGGTCAACTATTAATAGAATGAGAAAACTTTTTGTAATAGCGATATTAATATATCGCTCCGAATAAGAATGCTTCGATATTATAGTTTGTCTACCCTTTTGTATGGGGTAGAAGCTTGGAGACTTGAAAAATCCAACATTAAAAACCTAGAAGCATTCAAAATGTGGTGTTATCGACGAATTTTGAAAATATCATGGATGGATCGCAAAACAACCGAACTAGTTCTCGAACAACTAGGAAAATAATGCGAAGTTTTAAATTTTATAAAAATCAGAAAATTGGAATACTCGGGGCACACCATGAGAGGTAAAAAATACGAACTACTAAGGAATATAATGTAGGGTAAAATCAAAGGCAGAAAAAGCGTAGCAAGACGTAAAATATCGTGGTTACGCAATCTCTATGAATGGTTTGGATGCAGTTCAATTGAACTCTTCAGGCGCGTCGCCAACAAAATTATAATTGCAAGAATGATTTCCAATCTCCGATAGGAATGGAACTTGAAGAAGAAGAAGCTAATCAACATACTGAAATAAATCCTGTACTGTATACCAATTTAAGATACCCTGTACTGTATAATTATAAAAATTAAATTTCTTACCCCGTCTATAACGTCTGCAATCATTCCTGTCCATTTTCCAGATAAGCTGTCGAAATGACCATGCTGGTTATCATTTCTAACCATGAACGTGTATTCGAAACCTAATATTTTTGCGATTTCTTCAATAAGGTCTATTGCATATCCTTCGTATCTGTCATTGCCTGACAAACGATGAGTAGATTCTTTCAGTTGTGCATAAGGTTTAGTCTAAAATAGAAATAGAAGTTATTATTACAAAATGTATATACTGAGTATAGTATTTAAATTTGAATGCCTATACGTGAATTTACAGCCTATATGGAATGATTGTGAAAACAACTTCTCTGAATCTGTAGTTTTTGCTAGTATAATATTACGTATATTTTTAGCTCAGCGAAATTTCATAGCTGTGAAATCAAGGAAAGTGAATAAATTATGTTGAAATCATTATTAAAATTTAATAATTGTGAAAGAATGTTTGTTAGAAATTGAGCTATATTCGTGGTACAATGAATACAAGGTATGATATTGCGCATGACAGATGGCCAGGAGTGTGACGTAGTCAAGACCGCTCGAAATGGCTCGAACCCATTATCAAAACGACAGCTGCGCCTTGTCCGAAAACTATCATTTGTGTTTGATCCATTTCCGTTTTAGCTTCCTGATAAATTATAAAATCGAACATCTGCCAACTTGCACCGCAAATTGCAAATATTTTTATTCCCCATGGATTTGGTTTTTTTTTTTATATATTGCTTCACATTAAGTGATCCTTTGAACGGCACTATTTGTTCATCAATTGACAGATTTGTCTCCAATGGAAGTGACAGCAAACTGGCGCGTATTGTTTCGTACAAAGGACGAACTTTCCAAAACCTATCCTGATGCTCAACGTTATCTATTGTATCCACAAAATGTAAAGTTTACCTCAAGGAGTATTCTGATTAACTGTTACTCATTTCCAAGCAGTTTTACTGAAGCAAAAACAAACTAGATTACATAAAAGAAAAATCTGATTTATAATTCAATATGGTATTTTAGATGAGTTACAATGAAATTTAGCAAAATGAAAATATACACATTACTATAACCTACAGATTATTATATGGAAAATTTACTTACCAAACAATATAATATGAAAATAAGGCACAAATTAGTTCAAACGCAATAAATTTCGACTTCATACGACTGTACACTGACAAGACAGAAGGCTTGTGTAAAAACAAAAGTTCCACAAGAATATCGGTTATCAATGGTGATGATGCAAATTGCAAGATAGGTAGATAGATAGATAGGTTTATTGACAATTTTTACATAGTAAACACTACATGTCATGTCACAATAAAAATAAGTCACTTTTGTATACTAAGAACTAAGAAATAATACAAGAACACATAATAAAACATATACAGTGCAAAATTAGATATATAAAATTATAAAAAAAGAAACAATTCAGTAAGGCGTAATATATTTTTCATAAAAAACGACCACACTAGGCTCAAACAAACAAATTCCTGTATACTATAGAAACAGTGTTCCAGCAGGAAGTGTTTTGCTAGTTTATAAAATTGTTTAGAATTCATTGCCTATCAATATTTTTGTTTAGTTTAAAAAACAATTATACAGATTATAATCTATTGTATTAAGTTGTGTAACACACAATCTCGAATATGGTATAATAATATGACTTTTATTTCTTGTATTGTAATGATGTTGATCAGCATGTATTTAACATCTTGTATATTATTATGAACAGTTAACAAAGTTTCAAATATATATATTGAAGGTAAAGGAAGAATGCCATACTTTTTAAACAAGGGTTTTCAGCTGGCGCGATATTCTGCTGAGTCAATA
The DNA here is from genome assembly GCA_918026665.1 of Diabrotica balteata. Lineage (NCBI taxonomy): Eukaryota > Metazoa > Arthropoda > Insecta > Coleoptera > Chrysomelidae > Diabrotica > Diabrotica balteata. The sequence continues at coordinate 125,580,225 of OU898278.1, forward strand.
ATTCGGATTGCTGTTTTTTGAAAAGTGAAAACTTTATATATGCATAGGACGAGTTTCCCCAAAGAAGTATGCAATATGTCAGGATACTATGGACCATTCCAAAATAAACTGATCTAAGAATATCTCGACTCACAGAAGTAGTCAATTTGCACATAGCAAAAATTTGTGAGGCAAGCCTCTTACACAATCCTTCAATATGGTGCGACCAGTTTAACCTTGTATCCATAGAATCACCTAGTAATTTTATAGGTTCAGATGGTGTAAACCCATTTATCAGAGCTAAATACTATTATCTGGGTTTTCTGCTCGTTTAACTTAAGTTTGTTACAGTTAAACCAGGATTTAGATTTTTCTAATATTTTTTGACTGTAATCTGTTTTACCTCTATATAATAAGATTGTGTCATGTGCAAAAAGAACGCAGTTGATATTATTCAATGCACTTGGTAAATCATTTATATATATCAAGAATAGCAGAGGTCCCAAAACTGATCCTTGTGTGTACTCCGGTTGAAAATCTTAAAGGATCAGATTCTTGATTATTAAATGCAACAATCTGTGTTCTTCCTGTAAGATAGGGTTTTAAAAGGTCATGTACGGTACCCCTTATTCCATAGTACTCCAATTTTATCAATAGTGTTTGAATATCCATACAATCAAAGCTTTTGTAAGGTATGAGATAATAAATATATCTTAAAGTAAATTAATACTTATTAACATCAGCTAATAATGTTGATTGTGACGATAATGTAAAGACACTCTTCTTTAGGTCAAGAATGTATTTTATAATTAAGGAGTTGAATCTTCGTTTTAAAGAACAGTAATTCAAAAAATAAAAGAAAAATGTCAAAAATTGTAAAATACTACTTGCCTATAAAAATTTTCTTTTTTATTTGCCAACTTCTTTTCTTCTTCTTCTAATGGCAATACAACCGTTTGTAGGTTTTGGCCAGCTTAACAATACACTTTGCTTCACCATTGCCTGATGTTCATGGTTTGAAGATCTTACTCTAATATCGTCTATCCACATTTTATCGGGCCTACCTCCCTGGGTTTTATTCTTTCGATCACTTTTACAGCTCGATTATCTGGTATTCTTTTTAAGTGCCCAACCGAGTTTTAGTCTTTGTGACTTTACAAATCTAACTATATCTGCGCTCTGCAGTAATTTATCCAGCTCTGCGTTAATTCATTTTTATTCTTAATGAACCATCGCTATTTTTGAATGTTTGTTATGTGTTAAAAATAGGTGCTTTTAAAAACATTTGGATAACCTGAGTGATGTGCATAGTTATGCAACTAGAAAAAAACTCCATTATAATATCTTTTATCTTGTAGATTAAGGAAGACCCAGAATGCATATTAATATATCAGTTTAAAGCTTTTCAAAATGTTGTTGTAAAATTATTGTTATTTTTTTAGACAGCAACCCTAAATGGTACTTTCATATCGATGTAAGTAAGAAAACTAGCATCAGCCTGCTATGCAATTTGGCAGCAAGAACTGTTTCGAAGGAAATCAATTTGGCATCTTTCAAAATATCATATATTTTTTTGTTAAATCACGTTATCATTATTAAAATATATTATGTTACCATTATTATAAACAATACCATAATAATTTTATGTGTGAATATTACAAAAGATGTCATTTAAAATATGGTGTAATATTATGTGACCTCACTACACTCATATTCAATGGCCAGCTAGCTCATCCGATCTAAATAAAGTTCACTTTATTGTTATTTATTTTGATTTTGTCTTTAGTTCAGTAGGTATATACGTACAAATTTTGTGTACCTTCATTACCACTTTTTTGTATCTTTTCATACATCTGAAATATTGAACTCTGAAATAATTAAAACTTGTTTTATAACGGATATCTATGTTAACAAAATAACTGTACCAAAAATCAATAACCTTAAATTAACTTAAAAATTTTGTTTATGATTACATATTATAATAATATAATTTTATCATATCTTTATAATTGCTAGAAGTAAATTAGCCAAATTATATAAAAAAAAACTTAAAATTAAAAGTCTTTACTATACAACTACATTAAAATGTTGCGGGAATAAGCGGTCTTGACTACGTCATGCGCGAAAGCGAACCGATTTTGGAACATTATGTATCATACCTTCTATTCATTGTACCATGAGCTATATTTATGTTCGGAGCATTTATTGGCGATAATATGTATCGCTTTCTTCAAAACGACAGTGGACAGCTTATCACTGATGACAAGGAAATCTTAAAAACCTGGAAGGAATACTTCTATCAACTATTGAATGACCAATCTAGCAGAAGTACATCAAACATAGAGGTACATACAGCTGAAATAGAAGACCACATACCCGACATACGAAGAAGTAATACAGGCAAAATAAAAAACTTAAAAATAATAAGACACCAGGTAGCGATGGTATACCCGCAGAGTGCTTAAAACATGGAGGAGAAGCGTTGTACAGTTCGATATACAAGCTAATTCAAGACATTTGGCAAGAAAGAAAAAATGCCAGATGAATGGAAAGAAGGGGTTATTGTACCAATACACAAAAAAGAAAACAAAAAGCAATGTATTAACTACAGGGGAATAACACTCCTAAACACCACCTACAAAAATCCTTGCAAACATCCTGCTAGAAAGAACCAAAACATACACAGAAGAAATCGTTGGAGATTATCAATGCGGATTTAGACCGGGCCGCTCTACAATTGACCAGATATTTACAATAAAACAGATAATGGAAAAATGCTGGGAGTTTGATCGTGAGCTTCATCAGATGTTCATAGATTTTAAACAAGCATTTGATAGAGTATGTAGGGACAGACTGTGGACAGCGATGCAGGAACTTGGCTTTCCAAAAAAACTAGTCCGGTTGATACGGATGTGTATGGAACGGTTACGATGTAAGGTGAGAGTTGGACAACAATACTCGGAGACATTTGAAATAAACAATGGACTAAAACAGGGAGATGCACTTTCACCACAACTCTTCAACTTACTTAGAAGGACCAAACTTACTACTGGCATTTGCAGACGATATAGATCTAATAGGAAATACGCGATTAAAGATGAAGGAGACTTTCGTAAGGTTAGAGAAGGAAATATATGTATACGAGCCGCAATAACCAAAGCAGAGACAGAATCGGTCAGAACATTACCATCGATGACTTTAACTTTGAGCGCGTTAGAGAATTCAAGTATCTTGGAACAACAATAACTGAAGACAATAACGGATCACAAGAAATAAACAACAGGATTCAGGCCGGCAACAGATGTATTTTTGCCCTCCAAAACCTTATAAAATCAAAACAAACTAACACGAGGTACGAAGATACAGGTCTATAAAACAATCATACGACCCGTTGTGATGTATGGAAGCGAAACGTGGACGATGACAAAGGCAAATGAAGATGAGACTACGTGTTTGGGAAAGAAAAATCCTAAGGAAGATCTTTGGTCCGGTGCTTGATGAAGCATCAGGACAATATAGGATAAGAACTAATAAAGAGCTTGAAGAACTTTACCCAGACGCCAACATCATAAAAGAAATAAAGTCCAGAAGACTCCAATGGGCAGGACACCTCAGAAGACATTCTGACGAACGAACAGTAAGACTGGTGTGGGAGGAAGTCCCAACTGGAAGGAGACCACGCGGACGCCCTCGTCTCCGGTGGCGAGATAATATAGCAGGAGACCTAAGCACTATGGGCGTGGAGAATTGGATGGAGGTTGCTCAAGATAGAAAACAGTGGAGGCATGTTGTCGAGTCGGCTAAAACCCACGAAGGGTTGTAACGCCACGGAGTAAGTAAGTAAGTAATATGTATCGCTTGTCCACTCGTTTCTCTTCTTCTCGAGTGGATAAGAGAGAAAACAAAAGTGAGGGATGTTAGACAAGAAGTTGCAAAATTGAAATGGAGATTTGCCGGACACAATATAAGACAAAAAGAAGACCGATGGAACAAAATTCTTATAAGTTGGAGACCGTGGGAATATAAACGAAGCAGAGGAAGGCTTCAAATGAGATGGGCAGATGATATCAAGAAGCACGTGGGCTCTAGATGGATGACTGTAGCGACAGACAGAGAAGAATGGAGAAGGATTGGGGAGGCCTATGTCCAAAGATGGACCGAAGAAGGCTAATTAGATAGATAGAATATGTTATCGCATACTCAGTTGTGGCTTGTGAATTTCTGGGTGACAGTAAAATCTAGGAGCATAACGATTGTAATTATGGAGGGATTTAGCTAGTTTCTAGTCAATTTTTTTTGTTTTTAAGTTCGGTTATATATCGGTTGATTTTGTTAGTGTAGGTTAAACTGAGATTGCGAAGAAGTGACCGATGGTATTTGTTATCATCTAGGAGTTCCTGGCTCAGTTTAATGTATTGCTCTCTCACCATAAAGACTGTGGCATTACCTTTAACACTAGTTAATACCATAAGGTCAGGGTGTACTTTTCGAAAAGTGGACGTTTGTTCATAAATTAGATCAATATTGGTTTAGGCATTAGCTTATGTGAAAAGTTGGTGAGAATATTATTGGCAGATTATCCTAATTCGAGAAGTCTCTAGTTGCTCTAGATTTGTGAGCCGAACACCCATTCTGTTGGAAAAAAAACCCTGAAGATTAACGGGAAGGCATCGAACTGCCGGAATGATCTCATTCTGTAAAAGTTGTAAATATTTGGGACCGTTTAGGTTTCCATCGATAAAAAATGGCCCGACAATATGGTCGCCTAATATCCTCGTCCAAACATTTTACTTTTGCGGATGCTGCGTTAGCATTGCAACACTGAGGTGCATATTTTTTCGAGAATAATACCTTGCAACGGACGGATTGTGTATTTTATATCATGAATATAAAGATTTGCCAAAAATAAAATATTTTTAAAAAGTGTACATTTTCATTCTGTTTATCTAACATAAATTCACAAAACTCCATCCGCCTAAACTTATCTTTCGGAAACAGTTTTTGTGTTGGTTGTATTTTAAAACAGTGATAACGATTCAGCTCGAGACAGTTCGGGCATTCATGTTAACTTCTCTAGCAATTTGTACACTATTGCAGGGTTCACTAGCTTCCACAAAAGCACAAATATCAATATGACTCTCCTCATCGACAATTTGAAAATGTTTAATGGTATTTTTAAATGTTGTAACACTTGGTGGGAGTCTATTTTTGAAGGCAACAATAAATAAATCAATTACTTCGCGTATCAAATGACCCTGAAAGTACCATGTCACAATTTGCACTTGTTCTTGGTTGGTATACAACGTAATAAGCATTTTATTAATTACTTGTTTATTTTTTTAGACCTTCGTTTCAAAATTTTAATGTCAATGTGACAATTACGACAATTCGTACCTACTGTGAAATTAATATAGAAGTGGAAACGTGTATCATGTCACAGCGATTGCCATTGTGTTGTATGGTCAATAATGTCGTGATCCGTATATATAATATAATATTGAAATAAAACTATAAAAATTTAGGCAAATAAACCATAACAATTGTAAATAATATTAACCATAATTATAAGAGATGATACAATGAGGATAAATCTTTTACCAACAATAAACTTATTATCTTGTATCCTAGTTTTAATTAATATAGAAATTACTTAAGTTATACTTACCATTGTAATCAAAACATTCACGTTTCTATCCTCAAGCTCTAGTCCTTCAGGTTCCTCTTTATCGTCTTCAAATTCTAATACGACATCTTCACTTAGACCAACAGTTGTGTTCCAACTTCCTCTTTCTAACTTTGCTCCCCTAATTTGGTATATGGTTAACTGGAACGCGTTTCTAAAACGGTCTGGTCCAAATTCGATTATTCCTGTAATTCCTTCATAGGATCCCTAAAAAAATAAAATTAACACTTAAGCCGTAGTAATAAGCTTCAAATATAACCAGAGATGAAAAATACGAACTATTGACGAATGTAATGCAATCAAAAGCAGAATTGTAGGAAGACGTAAAATTGCCTGAATGACTTGTAATCACTGATAGGAGCGGAACATAAAGTAGAACTACATTTAGGTTACCTTTGTAGCGTCGATGCGTCGAATAAACATCCCTCACACACATTAAGTTCAAGGCCAGAACAGCTCAATTCGGAGAGGAATGGCGGGGTAAGGTCAAGTGTATAGAAATTATATAATATCTCAAAAATCCAAACACAATCAGATAATCCGAAATTATAATTTATTATTGGACGCCACCCCTTGTTTATCCTCGTAGGGGACGAGAGAGAACAAAAAAAATAAGATATATAGAAAAATTACAGCGAAATTACACTTTATTATTTCTCAGTAATAAAAAGAAACATTAAAATTTATGTTATTTCCAAAGAATACTAAAATACCATTTCATAATTACATTACTATAAACAAAACAACTTTATATCTTTTTAAATCAAGAATTGGTTGATAAAAATAAATGAATTTATGTATTATTTCCAAATTTAGAAATTCGTTTACATTTAAAATATTATAGTAGTTATTTATTAACTAGGCATAATAGAAAAGATAAATCTTGAAACAAAATTTAAAACACTGCTATATTTTCTTTCTCTGGGTTCATAATTATTTCTTGCTTTCTCGATAGGGTATAATAAATAAAGAAAGGTACAACCTTAATCGTCCATTAGCTGGCAACCATACACAAAGGATATGTTCTGCTTCCTCTCAACCTCCAAGCATCTCGTTAAATTAGTTATTATGGGTACATTTAGATCATAAGGAAATATTGGGCTGCGTTTACGACAGCATAAGACTTCTCAGTTAACTTCGAGTCAAATAAACATAATTCTTCTTCTTCTTTCAGTGCCTATTCGTTCCGAATATTGGCAATCATTCTGGCTATAATTATTTTATTGACTGATGCTTTAAATAGATTCGTTGTTGTTGTGGAAAACCATTTCCTCAGGTTCTTCAACCATGATATTCTCCTTCTCCCAATTCCTCGCTTTCCGAATACTTTACCCTGTAGGATTACCTTCAGTAATCTGTATTTAGTGCTGTTTCTCATTATATGTCCGAGATATTCCAACTTTCTCCTTTTAATGGTATACATCATCTCTCTTTCTTTGCCCACTCTTCGTAATACGGTCTCGTTGGTTATCTTGTCTGTCCATGATATCCTTAGAATTCGCCTGTATAGCCACATCTCGAAGGCTTCAAGTTTTTTCTCCATTGCTTCAGTTAGTGTCCAGGATTCAACTCCGTAATACAATATTGAGAAGATATAACATCGTAGGAGCCTTACTTTTATCTCCAGATTAAGATTGTGGCTTTTAAAGAGTTTGGCCATGTTATTGAATGCACTCCTAGCCTTCTCTATTCTACATTTTATTTCTGTGAGTGATCCCATTGTTCATTTACTGTTGTTCCAAGATAGTTATACTGTTTTACTCGGTCCACTGGTGTATTATTGATAAGTAGTTGAGCGTCTCTAACTTTATTTTTGCTGATGATCATAAATTTAGTTTTTGTTATATTTACTTGAAGTCCAAATCTTTCACTTACTTCATTTACTTTGTTTATTAGTTGCTGTAAACCGTTCAAACTGTCTGCAAAAATAACGGTGTCGTCTGCATAACCAATGTTGTTTAGGCGTTCTCCATTTAGAAGTATTCCATGTTCGCATTTTTCCAAGGCTTCACTAAATATTTCGTCTGAATATAGATTAAATAATATAGGTGAAAGTATACAACCTTGTCTAACGCCTCGTAGGATCTGGATCATTTCCGTTGGTTCACCTCCAAAATTCGTTCTTATTGTGACATAATTAATGATCTTTTATTGTCCCCGGTAAAAAGGTCTAAAAATAATTATTTATCTGGAAATATAGACAAAAAAAGGCCTTTTTTCTTTGGCTTACCTCTATATAGAGACCACTTCACAAAAACGCGTCCTAACAGTTGGATGTTTGTAAGAGAAAAAAGACAGACGCTATCATTTCCCGGTTTGAATTGGGGCGTGATTGACAAGTTAATAATCGTTCTCATCTATCGGATAGGTTTAGAATTACAGTAGAAACCTTAAGTCGGCTACAAGTACCCGGCAGATAGATGGGGTTAGCAGTTTTATTTAAAAAAAAAAATAATCGAATTTATAATGAATTTCCTAAAACTTTTGAAACGGTTACACCTTGCCATTATGACAGATATACATTTAATTATATGCAATCTTAGATTCAGTTATCAGTGATTAGTGACTAAAACAATAGTTTTATTATTGTTATTATTTGTTTATATATATATATATATATATATTATATATATAATATATATATATATATATATATATATATATATATATACGTATATATAATAATTTAATGATTTTAGGCCCATAATCCCCGAATACAATGTACAGTTTAAAAAACTAACCAGGAAAGCATAAACTACTAAAAACAGTTTGAATTATATTATTTGTATAAAGGTTAAAAGTATTTTACTCACAATTCGATTAAAGTTGGAAAAAGAAAATGCTCCCTAGTTGGCTATTTGTTTTGTTGTTTACAAACTTTTATAGCATCTTCAAGAAACTGAGGTTAAAATACATAGTGTATACAAATAAATGTGTATATGACAAAAGCCAGCCAAATATTAAAATACAAAATCGTACCATAGAAAATATTGAACATTATGTATATCTAGGTCATGTTATCAAACTAGGAAAACCAAATAAAGATGCTGAAATTAAAAGAAGAACACAACTGGCATGCGGCGCTTTCGGAAAACTAGCTTATATCTTGAAAAACACCTTTATTCCTGTAAACTTAAGGCTGTTTTATCGGTGCACCAAAATTTTTTCTCTGTTATTTACCGACGAAATGTCTCGAAATTTGGACATGTTATACGAAATTATGTTGCCTTTAAACTGATGGTTTTACTTTTTTTATTTTTTTGAATTTTCTGTTGAAAAATTGGATTATACTGTTTAACGTTCTATTATAACCAAACTTTTCACGCCCATCAGTTGAAAGAGTTTTTTTTTCTGTAATCGTTGATTCTTTTTTCACCTTTCTGTGTCCAGTAATAATCGAGAAAAGCGTATTCAAACTTTGAAGAAAATTGCTAAAAAATACTGAAATCTAATAGTGAAACGTGTTCCTCATCATTGTCGCTGAGCTTGATCGTTATCGCATTAGTGACGTCAAATCTCATGAGCGTACGGTATGGTCTTATTTTTATTTCTCTATGGGTACGGTCAGTTAGTTCGCTTGAATTTGAATCCATTTTAGTTCTTTCATTCTTGTATTTTCTTTATCAACTTGCTTAGTTTTTACAGTTTACAGTATTCTTAATTATTTTGAAAACATTGAAACTATTTAGTTTACGTGTATGTTAAGTAATATATTATTAGTTTAGTGGTATAAGTTAAAAGTTCTTTAGTTTACGCGTATTTTTAAGTATTACATTAGGTTAGTGATATAAGTTATAAGAGACAAGATAATAAATGAGTCCCAGTAAACGTCCTATGTCAAGGAAAAGGAGAGCAATTGCACTGCTTTAGTATTTATTATTTATATTACAACCGTTTTTAAAAGCTTTTATTTAACTTGTCAAATGTGGAATATTGAAAAGGAGATAGCAACATAGGATTCTGGTAACAATTCACTGAACTTGAATGGTTCTGGTTATTCAGACATACAGCAGCAGCACGCTGCAATAAATATACCTGTGATTTCCTACAGTCAGTATGCAAAACATACGGAAACAGTTGCAGATATCATCGGCCAAACACTTTGTGATTCCTTAGAAGAGGCTGGACGGGAGGAATTAGCTTTAGCCAAAGAAATTGGTGAAGTAGATTCCGACGGAAATGGGTTAATAACCGTTATAGCTGATGGTGCTTGGTCAAAAAGATCGTATAAAGTAAACTACGATGCTTCTTCAGGTGTAGTACCTGACGTTGTAAAATTTATTAAATTAGTACGCCTTTGATGGATAGGACATGTAATTAGGCGAGATGAAGATGAAACGATCAGAAAAATTTTCGACCGAAGAGGACCAGTGGGAAGACGATCCAGAGGAAGACCAAAACTTAGGTATCAAGATAACATAGAGGATGATCTAAAATCCATCGGAGTTAAAGCATGGAGAAAGTTGCCAGAGGCAGGGGCGAATGGAAGATTGTTCTGAAGCAGCCTTTGGCTCATGACGAGCTGTAATGCCACTGATATGATGAAATACCTATCCACGATTTGTGTTTTATTCATCAATTGGATACTTTTCTTATGTAACTGCAACCTATAAATATATTAAAATAATGTATATTCCATTCAGAGAACATTTTCCTCACAGTGCGTCGCCTCGAAATACTTGCCAGATAAATACATTTACTATTATGATGGTTCGCAGGTACCAATTTTTTATAGATAAATAAAAATATTTTTTGTTTAATTTTAACTACCCTAATATCAGTTTTCTCTAACAAACATTAACAAAATATTAATTATATATTAATATTAATATAACAAAATTTAAATTTATTATAAATAAACACCATGGTGTTTTTTGCAGTCACGTTTCACAAATTTTTATTTAATACTATGTTTAGCTAAGACATATAAATTAAAAATGTGATTAATTCTTTTTAAAACATTATCTACGATAATTAATCTAAAAAAAAGTATTCCGACAAAACTAATTTGAATGGAGAATGCATTTATTTTAAACAACCCGTGGGCCGGCGCCACTGAATAAACATCCAAACTATTAGGAAGTCACGTAGAGTCTGACATAGCAGTGTAGAAAAGTAAGTGATACGCCCACTTCAAATCGCAGTATGCTATAACTGCGAAAACAGCCTTAAAGAAAACAGTGTATAACACATGCATAATACTAGTTTGTACCTACGGCTTTGAGACAGTAGCCCTTACCAAAAAATCTGCTAAAAAATTAGAAACAACGCAAAGAGCAATGGGACAAATTATGCTTGGAATATCACTGAGAGACAAGATTTGAAATACCGAGATAAGACGTAGAACGAAGATTAGGGATATTGTGGAAGAAATTACAAAAATGAAATGGCGCTGGGCAGGTCACGTAGTCCGATAAGTATAATGACGAAAGGTGGACATGGAGAATTCTAGAATGGAGAGCAAGGACGACAACATGAAGCATAGGAAAACCTTAAAAAAGATGGTTGGATGACATAAGAGCAGTGGCAGGTAAACAGTGAATTAGATTGGCGCAAAATAGAGAGAGAGATGGAAGCAATTGAGAGAGACCTAGATTTAGGAATAGATGGAAAATGGTTGACATAGAAAAAGAGTATATAACAAACCAAAATTATGAGTAGTACAGATGACTTATTAATAGTCAATCAATCATGACGAGTAGATAAAATAAAATAAACATTATGTATGTGTGCTTTAAATTTAAATTAAATATTAAGATTCCATTGACCAGTTTCGCTCTGAGATTAACTGTATGAGTCATTTTTAATAAAATAAAATATTGTAAGATAAATGAGTTAAAATACTTACATATCAGTACAACTCTATATTATTGGCATTATTTTTAATGTTAAATTCATACTTATCTGATAAAACATAGTCAATTATGTAAGTATTTGAAGGCTACATTGGTAAAACAATGAAGGTTTCGGTTTTCTTTTTTTTTTTTAATTTATTATCTTAGTGACGTATTTTAGCTTGTAACATAAAGTATCAACTAATAAATTGAGTAGCCCAATATTTTCTAGCATACAGTGGAGTAAAGTAAGAACGAGCAATAAGAGGCGTAGGTATACTTGTCCATAAAAAATTTAAAGACAACATAAATATATGTCATTATATCACCAAAAGAATAATAGATAGACCAAAAGAATAAAAGAATAATAAATAATAAAACATCACAATGAACTACCAAAAATTAAATGTCATATCTATCTATAACCCCGATGACTGCAAACCTAAGGAGGAACGAGAGGTATTCTACGAACAATTGCAAACCATTCTGGATGAAACACCTCGGAAAAAACCCTTAATTCTTATGGGTGACTTAAAACAGAATCAGAAATGAAATAGTTTCAGTAGTAAAACAAAGATTTAATAAAGACCATGTCAACGCAAATGGAGAACTCATGGCTAATGTATGTACTTCTAACGAAATGAGAATCAAACAATACATTTTTCGACCATAAGCTACAGTATAAATATACATTTGAAAACTCCAAAGTGCACAAATCTATGATAGATTTTATAGTCACTAATAGAAAAATAAACCCAAAGCAGATTCTAGATATCCAAACTTTAAACTCAGCAGACACATGGAGTGAACACAAACTAGTACTAGCAAAAATAAGAATGAAAATAACACCAAAATATTTTCTGTAGGAAATCACCGAGGAAAAATTTAATGTAGAATCACTGTGGAAAGACTATACAAAACAAATGTACTAAAGGAGGCTAGTACAGAAGATACAGCTGAAAAAAATAGACGACATCGAAGATATAAACGCAAGCTGGGAAAAAACTAAAAACAACATTGAACAACCAGCAACAGAAGCTCTATGAAAACGTTATACTGAATAAAAGTTATACTGAATAAAAGAAACAACAAAAATACGCCATGGTTCAGAAAAGAAATAAAAGAGAAATATAAAGAGAAACGAGAAGCCTACGCGAAGTACAAAACATGAAATACTCTAGAATCATAAGATACCTATAGAAGTATTCAAAATGAAACAAAAAAGTTGGTCAGAAAAACAAAAAATGAACACTGGGAACAGTTTACAAATATGATGGACAGCGACTTCACCGGTGCACAAAAGCGAATATAAAGATTCTTACGTAACATACGGAAAGAAAAAATTAATATTGCACTGCAACATTTCAGACGCATGGAGAAACATCATAATAATACCAATGTTTAGCAAGAAAGAAGATAAAGAAGACCCCAACAATTATAGAGGCATAAATCTACTGAACACCGCACTTAAGCTTACCACAAAAGTCCTAACCAACAAAATCAATAAACTAACAACTTTATCAGATGAACAACAAGGATTCAGATCCGAAAGATCCTGCATATACACCAGTATTTGTACTAAGACAAATCACAGAACAAACCATCAAATATAATAAACTAGCATATCTATGTTTTATAGACCTGACAAAGGCGTCTTACACCTACTGTATAAAATAAACATACCAATCAATTATATACAAACTATTAAAAACATCTACATCTACTGAATAAAAGTTATACTGACTAAAGGAAACAACAAAAATACGCATTTACAAAGTCTATATCTGTACAAAGCGGAGTCAGATAGGGTGACTCGTTAAGTCCACTTCTCTTTAATATAATAATGGACGAAATAATACAAGCAGTATGTAAAGGTCATGGCTACAGAATGGGAAGCAATGAAATCCAAATATTACGCTATGCAGATGACGCTATGTTAATCGCTGAGGACAGAAGACGATCTCCAAATATTAACACACATATTTGTTTAACATCCAAGAAATACAATATCGTCATCCTAATCTGTAAACTGCATAACTCCATAATTCTCTGAAAATGAGTTATTACTGTCATCTGTTTCAAAAAGTCCCAACTTTTCGTTTAGGAGAGGAGGAAGTGCTGCCAAAGAGTGAGAAACGGAAGAGTATGTGTTTGTAAAAAAATTGTTTTCTCAATACTCTGGCCGTAGGAGAATCGGTTGTTAAAGGTTGGACACACCAAGATCTGCTCTATTATATGCAACGTTCTTAAAAATTTTTGATGAGCAAAATTTATCATTATATTCTCCTAAAAAAGATCGATGCGATGTCTGCATTGGCTACGAAAGTAAAAACATTTAACAAGATCAATTTGATTTGCTTATGCCCTTAAAAAGAGAAGCTAGAGATGAATTAGGCAAATACGCTAAATTCAAACACAGTATTTTCTATGGACTTGCAGTCTGAAATATAGTCACCTAAATTGAATGTTTCGTCCAAACAGTTATCAAAAATACAGATTTTACAAGAACATATTATACAACATAATCCAAATTAATAAAAACTTACATGTTCTTTGTTTACATAAAAGATTGCTACAAAAATTTTGAAATGGTTCCTAGGTTATATATGGCCAATTTAGATTATCAAAATTTTATCCTTTTTATAAAAATATTATTGAATTTAACCTGTACGACAAAAATAATATATAACTTTAATTATTACAAATTCTTTTATTTTAATGAAAGCAATTATTTAAAATGTCTTTATAACTTGGAAAAATTTATATATTAAAATTTACCCCATTTCTCACATGTTTCACATAACTTTGAAAAGGAAAAACTTGCTACATCTCTGGGAAGCTACTTGGACAGATTCTCAAAATGGAAAAACAGGAAACCATTTGCGTACTCAGGCAGGAACGATTTAAACAGGAACTTGGTGGAGGAATTAAGCTGACGACGGGAATATTATATTATTAACTTTTAAGAATTCCCAGTATCTATACAAATCCAATAACTACTGTGCCAAAACTGCTTATTCAAAGCAAAGAGTATTATCATTTTAACTGGTCTTAAGACATTACAAAAAAATTGAATCGACTCTTTGATTCACAATTGCACCAGCATTATATATCCGCAAAAGCATCTACCAGCGTTTCAAATCTATTCTTCCACTTACATTGTAACACGTCTGCCCGTTTGAAATCTATTCGTCCACTCCCATCTGTGTTAAATTTTACAAATTCGACGCCAAATAAAATTTCCCCTTTGCGTCTGCAAAGCCTAAACAAACAAATATCCCCTTGTTATTCGTTCCTAACCATGAAAGACAAATAAAAACCTCTTTTTTATATTAGGGAGCATCATGAAATATAATCATCTAGGCGATAAACAAACTTGTTAAAATAGTTATAACATTAATACAAATTAACAAAATAGCATGTAGTTTTTAAACTGGAGTTGTACCTGACTTTGTAACAGAGATAAAAAATATTTCCAGCGCTTTTGCGCATTTAAAAACCTCGTCAAAAAAACTTGAAATATTTACAACATACATTTAACTCGTCGAAATATTTGTAAAACTTCCTATATTAACAATCGCTTTCTTGTTAAAAACAACAGGGGTGTATTACAGAAATCTAAAAATAAAACGCTAGAAAATACACAAGAGATGAAATTTTTTACAAGTTCAGACATTCAAAAAAGTTTTCTGCGTGACTATCACTCATTTTATGATGAGCTACCGCACAAATATACTAAATTTATTTTAGTTTATAATGTTAATTTTGATCCTTTTTATTTCTCAAATAAACCTAATTTTTCAGACATTGTTTGCATTTCTTTTCCACACGATGGTGTCAACTAGAACCAGTAAACCAACTTGTTGGTTTTGAATTTAACATTTACTAATGAAACTATTATTATTATTTACATTTTGAATTTTGCAGTAAACTTTCTTATTTTCGGTATGTACTCTTAATTAAATTAAAAATTCGTATCTTCAAGTTCATTACTAAGAAACCTGTGTATCTCCAAAAAAAATAAAAAATATATAAAATATACTATAATTTGACTAACAGTTATAAAAAAGAAACAATCTAGAACCAGTACAAAAAAAATGGACAAAAATAACTTATTTACGTCGCTGGAGATAGTTTTTTGTGTCTCCTGTAAAATTTGGACAAATGGAGTTACGCAGTTTACAGATTAGGTCGACGATATGATAATGATACATCATAGCCCCTATCAGTAGAAAAAACCAAATCTATGACAACATATAAATACCCACTACGATGTAAAATCTAAATCCATGTGAAAGATAATAAAGCAGGAAGCAAGGTTCAGATATCTGGGAATATATATAACTAGTTACACAGATGAAGAAGAAGTTCGACAACAAAGCTTAAAAGCAAGTAAAGAAAAGAAGAAGAAGAATCTGTAAAGGAGCAATTAGACCTATATTAACATACATGGCGGAGATAAGACCTGACACATCTAAAACGAGACGTCCACGATAAACAGACATGAGATACAGAGATAAAAATTCTTTGACGAATATCAGGGAAAAGTCTGTTGGATAGAGAGAGAAGCAAAAACATGGGAAGAGCATGCAATATAGAAGACATAAATGAGTGGGTAACAAAAGGGGAAAAGGAGTAAAACGAACAAATTAGTTAAATGACAGAGGTATTGGCAGACCAAGAAAAAGATGGTGTGATAATATTAAGGAGGCTAATATTGAAGAACAAGCTTTAAAGCCTACATACAAAAACGAAAAAGAAGAAAAAGACATAAAGTATCGAGATACAAAATTATTACAGAGGACAACCAATGAGATTGAACATGTCAAACAAAATACAATACCTGACAAAAATTTAATCAAATAAGAAATCTAAGTAAAAACTTAATTGCTAGTACCACTTGAACTGTCAACTCTGGTTTATATATCGCAATAAAATTGTAACGTCATAAACATCACATATTTGCTATTTTTTTTATTAATTCTTTTATTTTAATTGTTTTTGATTGTATTTATCTTTCAAGTAAAGGTCCCTGAAGATGCTCTAAGAGCGAAAGTACTTGGACAAGATTTAATAAAAAACTTTACTCGATAACTGCCTTTCATTTGATTAAAAGTCATATATTCAAGCATTCAAACCGTATATCACTTTAAATCGTCATTGTGGCAGTGTTAAACAGTTAAAGTGGAAAGTAAGTAAAGAAGAAGTAATGAAAGTTGAGATCGGAAAGCAAAATTAAACAACAAAATACATGGACCGGTAAAGGATAATATGAAGAAGGTCCGACTGATAACTTATGAAAAATGTAGCAACTATGTACGCAAAAGTTTGAAATGTTTTTATGTTATTGTTAAAACCGAAAGAAGACGTCTAATCGCTGAGATATGTACAATGGATGTCCATGATAGCTATCTAATAACACTTATTACTGTGTTTCTCGTAAAAAGGCGGGACCTTACCTCTGATGCGAGTAAATATAATGCCATATACTCGTTTAAAATCAGTGTAAAAATTGAAAACACTTCTAGGACATTTCTGTCTGTTACAAGACATTTATAGCCGTTCACGAAATCATGGCTAGGAGAGTCTAATATTTACACCGGTCATTGACTTTTATGGATCAAAGTTCCAAAGATGAATAAAGATGAAAAAGGTAGACATTGAACACAAGATGAACAAAGATAAACATTGAAGTAGACTCAGAACAATCTTTACCAAAACAGCCTCATGTATGACTGATGCAAATAAGGCAAACCCCCTACCAACTAAAAACCTTCGTTACTTCTACGATTTCGTCTTCTTATTTATTATTCAGGAATAGTGACCTGCAACAGCTGATATTAAATTTTTATCAACGAAAATGCCAATAGGTTTCATCATAATTTACTTACTGATACAGTTTTCCCGGAAAGTTACGATGATGTTTAGTATGATTATGAGGACAATGGTGAGTGACCTTTAGGGAAATTTTTACTATAAGTATATGCGTGAAAGTTTTACTTAAATTATATTTTTTTAAACATATTTTAATCGTTTACTTATGGCCAACGTGATAGTTAACTATCGCAAAAACAATAACACTCAGGTACAGAATATAGAAAAGGCAAAAGAGGACAAGAAGTAACCTAGAAACGCTTAAAAGAAGATTCAACGAAAGTTCTTTACAAATTACGACTAGCCACAAAATTACAAAATGTGAATCAAGAAAATATATCAGCGAAAGAATTATACCAGCAACTTAAAAATGCATTCATGAGGCTGCTCAAAGTAAAGCATTGGGTTATAAGGACAAACATGAAACAAAAAATCAAGAACGGTGGTCGGAGAACATGCAAGCGTTAGTAAACAAGCAGAAAACTGCTTATCAGAAATGGATGTCAACGAGAAAGGAGGGAGATTACAAAATATATAAAAAATTAAATCGAGATGTAAAAAGAGAAGTAGCAGAAAAGTAAAAATGAGATGTGGCATCGAAGATGTTCAGAGGTGGATAGGTATATGGGTGGAACAAGAGTTGGGCAAGCATGGAAGGTGATAAAGCCTCTCTGGAGGGAAGGAAAGGAAAAATCTAACTTACAGTAAATAGATCTGAAATAGTGGAAACACCATTATGAGGTCTTACTGAATAACACAGAGGATAGATGTAAATTCCATTATATCGAAATGAAAAAACATTTCGAATATACACAAATAATTGAAATAACAACCGAGAGTTAAGCGATGCCCTCAAAAGATCGAAAAAGGGTAAAGTAGCAGGACCTGGAGATATACCAATTGAGATGATCTAATTATAGGGGAATAACTGTTATCAGTTCAGTAGGAAGGTTGTACGATCGAATAATAAAAGAAAGAATAGAATCAGAATACGAAGACATAGAAGAACAAAATGGATTTCATGCAGGAAGATCGTGCACTGATGGTATATTCGTTCTGCAGCAGAGAATCGAAAAACGGAAGGCAAGGAATCTATCTACCCACCTATTATTTGTAGATTTAGAGAAGGCATACGGTACGGTATCTTTCAAAAAATTGTTTTAAACATTGACGAAGGTAGGTCTCAGTAGAGATATGGAATGCTATCGCAAATATGTACAAAAATGCAAGAAGTGTCGTTGAACAAGGAAACTTCATATCTGAATCATTTCCAATAACAAAGGGGCTTAAACAAGGATGTTTTTATCTTCGACCTTATATATTTAATTATATATTCAATTATCGCTAGAGCAGTGGAGAAGACAAGTATGCGGAATGGGAATAGACATAAGCGGTATTAAATATCTAACGACTTTATTTTTGCAGATGATCAGGTAGTCGTAGCGAATGATGAGGAAGACATGGACTACATGTTAAGAAAACTAAAGAAAGAATATGAAAAATGGGCCTTAATATGAATATGTCAAAGACAGAATATCTTTAAATAGGAGATAATGAAGAAGATCCTGAGTTAGAAATTAGAAACACAAAAAGATGCAATTAATATAAATATCTCGGATCTATAACATATAAAGAAGGCACTACCAAAAGAGACATCGAAAATAGAACGCAGCAGGAAAAAAAGCAATAAACAGTCTTAACTCTTTACTACGGTTTAAAGATATTAGACAAGAAACAAATTGACACTCTATCGAGCCTTGGTGGAGAGTATTATGACTTATGTGGAAGAAGTTTGGCAGATTACGAAAAAAGAGGGAAAAAGAATAGAAGTAGTAGAAATGGATTTTCTAAGGAAAGCGTGTGGTGTATCCAAAAAATATCATATCAGAATAAAGATATTAGAAGGAGGACAAATACTGTATATTCCAGTGTAGACAGAATTGAAACGAGACAACTAGTGTGGTATGGTCACGTGAAGCAAATAAATGAAGATAGATGGCCAAAGAAAGCTTTAAATTACATACCACAACAAAGAAGAAGAAGGGGATGCCTTCAGTTGCCTGGGAAAAAATGTACAGCACATAAGATACTGAATTGGTATTCTATATTGTTGGCAAAGTATCTATGATAACACTATAATGTTAATAAACGTTTACTTCGTTTTATCATCAAAATGAAAACTATTTAATTAGTTATTTAACAAGTAGTTAATTTCGTTTTTCTTAAGTTTTTAAAAAATTAATCCTCATCGTTTTTCCATTGGACCTTTTATTTATATCTAATTTCCATACGTACCGTTTGAAGTGTGTTAATTATATTTAAACCGTATATCCAACCATCTGTGTTATCACATGACAGGTATTGACCTTGTGTTACCTCTAAAGCTTTTAGAGTCTTCAAAAAGACGCTAACTGAATCTAGGATCAAAGCAGTTTCTATATCTAATTCCGGAGTTCCACATTCCAGTTTAAAAGTAACGTTGTAGAGGTGACACAATTCCATTGAAGCTCTTGCAGACATTTCATCATTTGGTTTGGTGAGATGAACCTAAAATTAAATTTTAATGTACGTCTTTTCTTAAAATGTAGCTAGGAATTTATTTTTACTGAAATTTCGATTTACATTTTTTTCCAAAATGAGGTACTTATTACTTGTTACGTAGGAAACATAATTAAAATCAAAATTGTGGCTACTAATTATAATCTTTCAGTGTTAAAACCAAATCCATCTGTTGGATACTTTGTTGGTACTGTTGCAATCTTTGTATTTTAAAGTCTTTTTGTACATTCTCGAAAGCAGAGTTCTTAGTGGTTCAATATTTTCGATATCAGGGGAAGAGGGATCATCCCCTTTGATATATTATTAAAGTTTTAAAATCTTTCAAAAGTTAATTTTTTATAATTATATAGACTATATTTTGTATAATCGTAATTAAATTTTGAAATACTTGGGATTATTAGAATACTACACCAATTATATATTATAACCTAGCGACAAATATTAAACATTATAGACAATATAAATAGACAAAATTACATGTCTATACCATTGTAAAGTGGGATCCACATGTCCGAAGATCAAACCGGTCACACTTCGCTATTGAAGTGGTACCTATATGACCCCCAGGCTTTTTCTCCACCCCTCCTCATCGTGTGACTTACGTCAGGAGGCTTATGATCTGAAAGTTACCCTGGGTAAAGGTGCCCTGGGTAATGAGACACCTTCTGTTTTTAATGACTGTGGTTAGGCCACCTAAACTGTAGGGGTAGCACACATACCTTTAGGGTATCCCTAAAGAAAAAGAAAAAAACGTGTGTTTCGAACAGAGAGCCACCAGCCTGGGTTGATGACTCTCTACAAACAATCTGCCTGAGGGGCCTATGCCTATGCAGCTGGTTATAAAAGGTCTGACAGATCTTTTATATCTATATATTATTTATATATGTTAGAAAACATTATTCACTTTATGTTCATGGTTCGCTAGGCTTTGGTTTTAATTTAGACAGTAAGCGGGGGTTTTTTGATTTTTTTGGTTAAAATACTACTAAATCTACCTTAACTATGCGGTGTGCATTCCCAAGTGTATACTGCTCGCACACACCGCGTGTATATGTTTTTTTGGGTTTTGTTGTTTTGTCTAATCTAAACTATTACTAAAGTATGCGTGTGTTGGGGTGTGCATTCCCAGGTGTATATTGCCCTCACACATCCCGGTGTATATTGTTCTTATATACTTTTGTTTTAGTCTCGCCAGACTGCGACTGAATTGCTACAACCATCCAAACTCATCCAACCGACCTCTTGATTGGTTGCAGCAATTCTGCTCATTTTTTTTTGTGCTCGCTGTCTAAATATTTCTTTTAGCTACTCTGTGGCTATGTCATTTCTTCATCTATTCTTCTTCCCTATATCCAGTAAGTTGTTGTTTGGCCGCCTGTGCACCGTTCTTGTGTTTATATCGTAGTCTGTCAACTCTCTTAGTATCCTGTTGGGGTGGTTTTTGAGTCCATTGAAAATGTCGTAAGCTCTTTCGTCCATTATTCTTAGTATCCTTTTCTGACCAGAGTCTCTAATAAGTATCTTAATGAGACATATTTAGGTACATTTAGGGCTTCTCTGATCGTCCAGTTTTGGGTTGTTAGGATCTTTTTTCTGTTACTCTTGCATGTATGTCCCATGTGGCAGATGCATATGTTAGTGAGGGTAGTATTATACTGTTAGCTACTTTCATTTTTGTTTTAAAACGAAGTTGCTCTTCTGCTATGCAGATGATTGCTTATACGATGCTCAGTGAATGTGAGCTTTCTGTCTAATATGACTCGAGGTATTTTGCCTCGTTCGTCCATTCTACAGGGTGTTTGCTATGTTGATCTCCTGGTCTACTTCTTCGGTATCTGTACATAACGGCCTATATTTTATCGGGTATGCAGGGCAATTTTCCACTTTATGCACCATCTTTGGAACCTATTTAGAGCGCTTTGCAGGTGGCTGGAAGCTAGATTAGGGTCTCTACTGCTAGCTGCTATGGCTGTGTCGTCCGCGTACAGACTAACCAATGTTCTGGGTCTGTTGGAGTGTCAGCTGTATAGATAGTGTATAAGTACGGTAACAGCACCGCTCCCTGAGACACACCAGCCTCCAGGATTCCGAGCTCGGATAGGGTTGGTCCTATTCGAACTCTGGACCTTCTGTTAGCTAGGTATGGCGTAAGGAGACATGTCATCGCCTCACTATAGCTTAGGTAGTTCATTTTATAGAGCAGACCTTGATGTCATACTCTATCAAAAGTTTTACTCACGTCGAGAAAACGCCGTTGATGTGTACAACTTTTCGTTGAAGCCTTTGGTGATGAATTCTGTTAGCCTTAAAACTTGCAGTTCGCTGGAGTGTTTGGTCCTAAATCCGAACTGAGCCTCTGAAATAGATCCCAAGGCATGTGATTCTTCATTGAGTCTAGTTAGTATGACTCTTTTTGCTATTTTGCTTACTATTGGTAATAAGGTAATATGTCTATAGTTTTGTGGAAAAGTGCCGTCTTTTTTCGGTTTCGCTATCATAATCACGTGAGCATACTTCCATCTATCCGTAAAGTATCTTAACTTTAGTATACTGTTTATGATAGATATCAGTTAATAATCAAAGGATGTTCATAATGAAACAATGAATGATGTTCAAAGGTTCAATATGATATTATGGATGAAAAAATTCCTGCAGTTCATTCATTTGTTGTTACGAAAAGTAGTCACAGATTTAGGAAAAAGATTTTTGTTTGAAACCGAAATTTTCGATTCACTTTTGTTTGTACTTATTATAAAGATTGAACGTCAGATTTTAAAACATGCAGTTTTAGAAAAATACATAAATAAATCTTACCCCTGTAATAATAGCATCACTGTACATAAAGGAAGTTAAATCTTCAGTGTGAGCATCTAAATTGGTCATTAAGAAATGATAACCTGAACTTAATAAACCAACTTGCTGAATTTGGGTTAAGAGATTTCTTAGATCTCGAATTGGGCAGTCCAATACAAAATTCTTTTGTCCTGACCGTACGGCATTTCGAAGAACTGATCTAAAATATTAAATAAAATAAATAAAATTGGAACCGTATCATCGCAAGGAAATGTTCCAAATGGTCGACCCATTGCATACGCCCAGAGACAAACTATTCGACCATACTGAAAAAATTAGCAATAAGCAATTGTATGGGGCTGTAAACATTCTAGACTTATACGTTTATGGAAGGAAATTTTATATATACACAGATTACAAATCATTATCTAGGCTTTTCAGTCTAAAAGAGCTGAATTCAAAATTGATACGATGGCGTCTAGAAGAATACGATTACAAAATTATTTATAAAAAAGGTGAACATAATACAAACGCAGACTGTCTATCTCGCATTTCAATTAATGCACTTAAAAATGAAATAATAGTAAATAATCCTGGAGACGTAGACGAAGATATTTTAAAATAACTCCAAAAGCATTTAGCAGAGAATACACCATTAGATTAATTCTGATAAATACAATCAGATATGCAGACGATACAGTTATTTTAGATGATGACATGAATGGATTACAATGCCTTTTAAACGCCATTGATACAGTGGAAAGAAAGTTTGGCCTAAACATAAACTGTTCAAAAACAAAACACATGGTGTTTAGCCGTTTAGTACCACAAGATGCACGATTATATATGTTGATGGTCATATAATTCAAAGAGTGTCCAGTTTTAAATATCTTGGTTGCCATATTACTGAAACAACTAGATCCAGATCAAGAGATAAAATGTAGAATCGAGATAGCCCGCACGACATTTTTAAAAATGAGTAATGATAACTTGATAATGATCTGTAATGATAACTTAAAACTTCAACTTCGAAAGCGTATGGTTAAATGCTACATTTGGTCAGTCCTCTTATTACGGTGTTGAAGCATGGACATTAAAAATATCCACCATTAATCGTCTGGAGGCCTTTGAAATATGGCTGCACAGACGTATACTAAAAATTCCATGGACGGCTATGCTGACAAATGTGGCAGTCCTTGAGAGAGCAAATGCTGCTCGCGAGCTGCTTGATAACATCAAATGTAGAAGATGGCCTATTTTGGACTAGTAGTAGGGGAGAGACCGATATAATATTCTTCAATTTATTATGATGGGTAAAATCGAAGGACGCAGAGGAATTGGTAGAAAGCAGGCCTCTTGGTTGAAGAATATCAGAGAGTGGACAGGAATAAAGAAAACTGAGCAACTCTTTAGAATAGCTCGAGACAGAGACAGTTTCGCCACGTTAGTCGCCACTCAAGGGGAGTTGATAGAGCACGTTAAGAAAAAAGACACCATTAGACTCACAGTCTGCCATTTAAGACGAAATAATAAACAACAACATAGGGACATCGGTTAACCCCAATAATAACACATCTGAGGAAATAAAAAGGCGAATAATAATTGTAAACAGGTGTTATCATGGTCTATCAAAGTACTTAGCTAACAAAAGTATGTCTCAAAAAACTCGTATAAGGCTGTATAGAACACTGACAGTCCCCATTCTCATATATGGATCAGAGCAATGGACGCTAACTAAAACAGATGAATCCGCTCTATCCATTTTTGAAAGAAAGGTGCTACGCAAGATGTTCGGAGCGGTCTGTGAGAAACAGAATATGAAGGCGTAGATATAACTTTAAACTGCAGAATATCTACAAGCATAGGTTTGTAAGTAATTAACCAAGAAAAAACATGTGTATACCATTGTACAGTGGGATTCATATTGTGGGTACCACAAGAAGTGGTATCTATCTGACCCCCAGGATATGTTTAACTTTATGAATGAAAATTTTTGCTTAAAATACAAAATCTATTTACCATATTATTATATAACTATTTTAAATAGGTTTAAGAAACTTACTTGTAATCTCCCTTTTTGTTAGGATCCATATTTTCAACATTTTCAATATAAACAATGATACCTTCATCCTTTGCTTTTTCAATCAAGTCTTTATTTTGCATCAAATGTTCCGAATCAGTATGAAGAAGGGTAAAGCTTTCCCATTCAAGTTTTCTGATGATATCCATAAACCCATTGGCTAAAATCGGAGGACTTGGATAAAAGTTTATAGTTTGTCTACCCATTTGGGACGGATTGACCCATCGTGTTAAAATGTGTGGTATGTCGTTCCTTTCCGTTATCGATTGGACTATATCAAAGTTGAGAGACGACTGAGGACCAAACAATCTAAAGAAAATTAAATGATATACATAAATCGTACAATATATAAATATTTAGTATTATTTACTATATTTAATGATAATTGACCACGATTTCAGTAAAAATATATTTATTTTAACGTTTCGATTATTACTTCGAAGAGACGGAGATAGATATACCGCATACCGAGGAGCTGTGTTATACAGTGGTGAGTGCCTTATCACCGGCTTTTTAACGTAGGAGATAGAAAAACACACGTTACCTTGTGAAATATAAGGAGATGAAACTCGTAAAGGTGGGAGAATAATCGATAGAAACCTATAATTTACATTACATTACATTACGACTATCGATAGTCTCATACCATTTAGACGTTACCTTCGATCTAAATCATTTCGGTCATAATTATTATGTTTGACAGTTTGAGTCGTATGTGTGACGTATTTCCATTTTTTAATTTCATCATCATCAGTGGTGCTACAGCTCTAGTTGAGCCTTGACCTTCCCAGTCTATTTCGCCAGTCGTTTCTGTTCATCGCCAACCGTTGCCAATTTGCCGCGCCGATTTTCCTTGCGTCCTCGTCCACACCGTCCCTCCATCTTAGTCGGGGTCTGCTCTTACTCCTATTTCCACTGGGACCGATAATAGAGTTCGTTGGGTGGGTAATTTTCATTTGCTCTTGACACATGTCCAGCCCATCTAAGCCTACCTATTTTTATGAAGGATATTACATCTCTACCATTTACTATTTTTTTTATACTTCTCGTTACAATTCGAAATTATATCGCCTTCTCCAAATACCATTCTCACAGAATGCGCCCATTATTCTTCTTAGTATCTTCCTTTCGAAGACGAGCAGAAGATTTGCGTCTGTTTTGGAGATGGTCCATGTTTCTGACCCATATGTCAGCACTGGTAGGATGAGTGTTCGATATATTATTAGTTTGGTTTTCTGGCTTAAATTTCTGTTTTTTAGCTGCTTGCTTAGTCCAAAATAACATTTGTTTGCTAGCAGTACCCTCCGTTTAACTTCTTCAGATGTGTCATTATCGTTTGTTATGAGAGAACCCAAATATGTAAACTTATTTACTACCTCAAAATTATATTGGTCTATACTGAAGTTTTGTTCGGCGTTTCTAGCTCTATCTCTGTTATTTGGAATAGATGCTAGCATTTTGGTTTTTTCCTCGTTTATTTTAAGGCCCATATTTTGTGCGGCTGTCAAGAAGGTGGAAGTCATCTCTTTAAGTCCTCGTGTAGTACGTGCAATCAAATCCAAATCGTCAGCGTACGCCATAATCTGCGTTGATTTATTAAAGATTGTTCCCCTATTGTGTAACTCGGCATCTCTTATAGTCTTTTCTAACGCTATATTAAAGAGAAGGCACGCCAGCGCGTCTCCCTGCCGTAACCCTGCATATGTTTCAAACGCTTGTGACATATCGCCTTGTATTTGCACTCTGCAGATCACTTTACTCATAGTTGTTTTTACGAGCCTTATTAATTTATGGGGAATGTTAAGTTCATTCATGGCTTCGTATAATTTACCTCTTAGGACGCTATCATACGCTGACTTAAAGTCCACAAAGAGATGGAACGTGTCAATATTAAATTCATTGGTTTTTCTAAGATTTGACGTAGCACAAAAATCTGGTCAATTGTTGACCTACCTGGCCTAAAACCGCTTAAAACCGCTTTAAACACCGCTTTGATACTCACCACTTTAAATTTAGATATAAGTAAAAACTGATTGACCACAATAAAGCAAAAATGTGAGTAAAATAATTTAATTAATAGTGATTACTTATTCTAAAGTTTTCAATTATTAACCAAGAATAATTTCTACTATGATTTGAGGAGTTTCATGCACTCTTGTCACAGAATTAGCAATCCTTCGTGGATTAGTGGTAAGAATTCGACTCTGCGACGCAGATCATTAGAGTTCAAAACCTAGATGAGGTTTTCTTTTTTCTTTTTTTTTAATAATTTGAAATTATGCAGAGATCGTTTTGCTTTGAATCACTACACATTTATGTCAGTCGTTACTAGTATTTGAAGTGTTTAAAGTTAAACATAAATATCTTATTGAAAAAATAGTGTCGTCGTACTTTCGAAAATAAAGTAAAAATTTTACAAAAATAAAAAAATATTGTAAATAAACGTATCTACAATATGTTCAAATAAGCCTTCATTAGCAGCAGAATAATAACCCAAACTGTCACTAAAGAGTTATAAAAGTCTGATGGATCAGGGTTCAAGGCAACGATGTACTCATGCAGGCGGTTAGGGTTCAAATCCTACACGAAGTTTTTACTTTTTTAAAAATTTGAAATTATGCAGATATTATATCGTTTTGCTTTAAATTATAAAACATTTATTTCAGTCTTTATTAGAAGTGTCTATAGTAAAACATGAAAATCTTATTGAAAAAACACTGTCGTACTTTCGAAAAATAAAGTAAAAATTCTTCAAACATAAAAGAACGTTCTAAATAAATGTACTTACAAAAAATGTTTAAATAAGCAGAAATTCTATAAAAATATTCTAAATAAACGTATTTTATTCTAATGAAATGTATTTACAAAAAATGTTCAAATAAGCCTCCATTAGTAGCAGAATAATAACCCAATCTATTATAAAAGTTTCGTCTAACATTAGTTAATGTTTCTGGACTAATACCTCTCATTGAATCAGAGATCTTTTCTCTTAATTCTTGGAGAGAATTAGGCCTATCGTCTTCAATTCCATATAGTTTGGACTTGATATATCCCCACATAAAAAAATCACAAGGAGCAAGATCAGTGATCTTGCAGGCCAAAAAATATCTCCGTGTCCACTAATCAATCGATTAGGAAAAGTCGCACTGAGATATTCACTGACGATGCGAGAATTATGTGCAGGACAACCATCGTGTTGAAATCATATGGAATCGAAAGGAATTGGTAAATTACGAAGGGCTGGGACAATTTGATTTTGCAGAAGTTCTAAGTATTTCCGCCAGTCAACATACCGTCTATAAAAAATGGACCAATGACATGACTCCCTATTATGCCTCCCCAAACATTTACTTTTTGAGGACGCTGGGTACGAGCGACATAAATCTGACGAGGATTTCCTCGGGACAAATACCGAGCATTAATTGAATTGTGACGGCCATGCAATGAAAACGTACATTCATCGGTGAACAAGACGTTCTCTAAAAAATGTTCATCTTGATGTGACATTTCCATTGCAGTTTGACAAAATTCTAAACGTCTATATTGATCCTCAGGGAATTTTTCATTGGATTTATGAAGTTTATAGGGTCGGTATCCATGTCTTTTCAAAATTTTATCAACTATAAATCTTGAAATTCCATATTGTTCTCCGAGACGAGATGTTGATTGGATAGGATTTTGCTTAATACTTGTACAAATCAAAGTGTCCCTTAGTTCCAAATCTGGATTTACCTCCCTTCGTCTACGAACTCTTGGAGCGAACACGGATCCATAAGTAAAAAAATTACGTATAATAGATTAAATTGTTGATCGTAATGGAGCCGGCCTATTTGGAAACATATTTACAAATTGTTTCTAATCATGTTGTCTGAGAATCCATTCACATGCCAGACAACAATTTGCACTTTTTCCTCGACCGTTAAAACCATTTTCACGAATTGTTTTTTTTTCAATAAAAATTTTCTGTTTACCGTGCAAAAACACTTCTCGATATGTTATTATTTGATGGCTTAAAGGCTTCGCTTCGCGCGCATCCATTCCAATTGTTTTGAAAATCATTACCTGTACAGAGGAATTGATATTAACCATGAGAATTTAGTGATGGATTTGATATAAACAGTCTTCACCGGATTATTTTGCATTCACAACTGAAGACTGTATGAATTGAATTTGAATTATTTTGTATTTCCGTTTTATAACATTGGAATAAAAATAAATTGTAAATAATGAGTTTTTCGAAAATTTGTTACCTAATATGTATCATATTTTCTATTATTTTTTTATTGATAAAACAAAAATTTTATCCTTGGTGTGAATTGAACCCCAATTTTCTCGTCAATAGACAACATACTTAACTTGTTGCTCCTCCACCTTGTTGAAAATGTCTTTCGTGGATAGGATGGAGTCTCCAACGAATATATGTCATCTGCATATGCGAGTAACAGCTTGGGACCTTGAACCGATAGCAATTATGTTTTATTTCGGACGATCTCATGGCTTTCTCTAATACAAGGTTAAAAAGTAGTGGAGATAACGCATCACCCTGTTTAAGTCCACTGTTGATTTCAAAGCTGCCAGACAGTTTATTATTTACACGTACTTTAGATATTCCACCCTCCATACAGACTTTGGTCATCCGAATGAGTTTCTTGGGTATTAAGAACTCCGCCATGGCATTCCATACTTGGCTTCTTTCTACGCTATCATATGCCTGTCAAAAATCTATGGAAAGATTGTGTATGGGTCTGTTATACTCCCATCCGTTTTCTAGAAATTGTCTCAGCGTGAATAGTTGATCTATTGTTGATCTGTTTGCCCTAAACCCGACTTGATATTCGCCTAGGACATTTTCAGCATAAGGGATTAGTCTATTAAGAATGATATTTGAGAGTGTTTTATATATTCCTCTATAATTCGCGTATTTTGTTTTGTCTCCTTTTTTGTGGATGGGCACTATTATGTTTTCCTTTAATCGTGCTGGTATTCTTTCTTCTAACCATGTCTGCGTTATTAGCTGGTGGATTTGGCGATGTAGTGCGTCTCCCCATATTTCAGAAGTTCTGCTGGTATCTCGTCCGTGCCGGGCGCTTTGTGATTTTTCAGCTTATTTAAGGCCTTTTGGGTTTCTTCAAAAGAGGGATTTTTAACGGAATGTCCGCTGTGATATAGATCTATTCTTCGTGCTGTTCTTCCTGTATGATGTTTAGAAGGTCCCTAAAATACTTTTTCCATTCTTCAGTTACTTCTTTACCGTCGATTATCATACGGCCTTAATTGTCTCTCAGTGTATGGATGGAATTGGTTTTATGTCTGTTTTTCTCAGAGGAAATTGCTTTATAGAATTTTCTGGAGCCTGGTTTGGGCCGGTCTCTCTCCATAAGCTTTATATTTTTGTTGTTCATAGTTTCTTTTCTCTGTGCGTATTATTTTTCTTGTTTCTTTTCGGCAGTCGTCATATTCATTTTTACTTTGGTCTGTTTGCAGTTGTATCCAAGTCTTCCTTACTGTTTGTCTTTGTTCCAGCTGTTTCCGACATTCCTCGTCATAACATGTTTTTGCCCTCTTCTGCCTACTCCTTCCAGAGATCTTGTCCGCTGTCTTGGTTATTATTTCGGCAGTCGCTTCCCATAGCTGTTCTATATCATTGTATTCTCTTTCAGAGTTCAAGGTTTGTTCAAGTTGTTCTCTATAGTTTTGTTGTTTCTCTGCATTGTGTATTTCGTCCATGTTCCATTGTGGGTTTATTGTTGTTTTATTGTATTTGTGGCTAGATATTCTGGATTTGTGTAATATAATTAAAAATATATATGAAAATGCCACAACAACCATAAGTCTATATTCTGCAACTAATAAAATAAAGATAAAAAGGGGAGTCAGGCAAGGTGATACCATGTCACCAAAGCTGTTCATTACCGTTCTTGAGTATGCATTTAAAAGACTAACATGGCAACAGAAAGGAATATCAATCGATGGAGAAAGATTAAACCATCTACGCTTCGCGGACGATATCGTGCTTCTGTCAGATAATCTGGGAGATATCAAAGACATGCTCCAAGAACTGAATGACATACTACAAGAAACTGGGCTGGAGATAAATTTGAGAAAACCAAAATGATGACCAATATGGTTCCCAGCGAAGAGATACAGATCAATAACAACAAGGTAGAATTAATCGATAAATACACATACTTGGGTCATGAAATTAGAATAACCAGAGACAACCAAACCTGCGAGCTAAATAGACGAATCACGTTGGGATGGGCGGCATATGGACGGATGAGAGACATTTTTAAAACAAATATCCCAATTCACCTGAAAAGGAAGGCATTTAACCAATGCATCTTATCAGTCTTGACCTACGGAGCAGAGACCTTAACTTTAACAAAAGCTACTGCCGAAAAACTGAGGGTAACACAAAGGCGAATGGAGAGATCAATGCTGGGCCTGACCTTGAAAGATCGCGTAAGAAATGAGGAGATACGCCGACGAACTGGCGTAGACGATATATACTGCGAATCAATAAACAAAAGTGGAGGTGGGCTGGACATGTTGCTAGAATGGAAGACGGAAGATGGACAAAGAGATTATTGGAGTGGAGACCAAGAGCCGACAAGCGAAGTCGAGGCAGACCACCCACCCGATGGACCGACGACCTAAAGAGAATAGAAACAAACTGGATGGCAGCAGCTAGAGATAGAGAGAACTGGAGACGTTTGGAGGAGGCCTATATCCAACAATGGATGTGAAAATTCGGCTGGATGATGATGATTCTGGATTTGACTGACCTGGATTTGACAAATCCAGGCTGTGAAGAAATGTAAAAAAATATTTAAATAATGTATTATTTAATATCATATTCACATATACGTATTTATAAGAAGATAGTTAATTAATAAAGGTAAAGCTAATATTTTAAAATATACAAAAATATACATTTATATTCTATATATATATATATATATATATATATATATATATATATATATATATATATATATATATATATATATATATATCGGGTATGGTAAAACCCATCAATTTGTATTCAAATGAGGGGCCACCGCAGTGTTAATGTAAATTTTTGGCCACTGGTTTATGAAGGTTAACATAAGTTTTCGCATTTACAAGCTAATTTATAAATACTATCCTGTAATATTTTCTGTTCATTGTAAGCTTTAGTTTGACATAAAATAGATCTCAATGTGTTTTTTTAAATGTTGTTGAACTATTAAATTTAATCCTATCCCAACTGTTTTTGATAATCCTTTTATGTGTGCATTTTTTATTTTCCCCAAATCGCTTGTTGTGAATGTTATAGGATCCCGTTCTATGTTGTTCTGTTTTTTTTTTATTCTGATAAAATCCTTACGTATACATTTATGTTATATGGCTGTAATTAAATTAGTAGTTTTACCCCCTCTGTGGCTCAGTGGTAAGAGCGCCTACCTTTAAAATTAAAGGTCGTGAGTTCGAATCCCATCTGGGTGGAGAAATTTTCGTTTGTTAAAAATTAATGAATGAAAATAATGTCTATCCATGTGCGATGGGTACTCACCGGAGGGACCGCAGACGTTCGGATACAATTAGCGTCTCTTAGCAAAGACAATGACGTCGACTTTGCTAAGTATCAAGACAATTACTCTACACACACACACACAGACACACACACACTTATACTAGGTACCTGACTGTACCATGCCAATGATCATAGTTGTCGAGGCGTTAACTTAATAAAAAAAATTAGTAGTTTTTTTTGTACACGTGGTTAATTAAAAAAAAAGTATTTAAAAACAACTGTTCTTAATTTTCGTTAAAGATAGTAAATAAGATTATATTAATATTGATTCAATATATTGTCACATTTTCAGTAAACTTACCCGACTATTCCTTGTTTTAAAAATAAACAAGTTCCCCTAAGCGCTGTAAATGGATCATCCTTCAATATACTAGAATCCACTATATGGGAGACTGGTGCATCCTTAAGATCTTTTTCATAGTTATACAGATTATTGGAGTATGTAAACGCACTTTGATGAAGTTGGATATTTTCGAAAATACCAGCTGCAACAAAAAAATGTGTAATGTTTTACTCTGTTATTACTATATTTTATATGTCGCTTTGCAAAATTTAAATGCAACTACGAAGTAGTATATAAAATATGTCGTATCATTTTAATATAATATTACTATATTTTCCATTTCGCTTATACAATTTAACCGCAACTAGAAGTGTATAGAATAAAGCTGGCATAATTTTCCCACAGAAAGAGTTGACCTTTATTAATGACTTCGTAATTTTGAAAATACGCCAGAATTCTGTTTGTGTCCGTTTGGAAAATTTACGATTAGTGGACGTGGCGCCTTGTTGATTATTAAAGAACAAATTAGTAAGCTATACCTAATAACATTATTTAAATGCTTTAATTTAAAATGTACTGTAAGTTTTTCTTCTTAATGATGTTGTCCAAATAAGTCTATGATATAGGTGACAGTGATATGCCTCCAGGATTGATTATTTCTTTGAATTAGAAATCTGTGTATATTAGTAGAGATTTAATATATCCCTTAAACCCTACTTCATTCTGTTTCTACCTGTAGACAGAGCTTTTGTAAAACCTCAACATTGGACAACTAATGCATACCATGAATTCACCAGAGCCAATGTGGCCAGAAAAATCTTAAAATTTTAATTTGGCCAAGTCACATCACATGTTTGGTCAAATGCAGTCATTATTAAAAATACCATTGTTGTTTATAGGGCCGTAATTACAAGTACTTAGACTTACAGGGTACAAAACAGCTGGATTTAACCACAAGCAATATACAGGAGTAGCCTTCCCATATGTAAGTAGAGCTTTCGATAGAGTGTGGTATGAGGGATTACCATAAAATAAGGGATTGTGGACACCGCGGGGCCATGACGAGACTCATATCTGGAGATTCAAGGTTTGGATAGAAGTTCTATCTAAATACGAAGCCCTGGAAAGCTGGAATATCACAGCACATGTATAGCAGATATCCCTAATACTACCCGGAACGCCACTCAGCATTATGCAGATGACAAGGCAATCGCGGCAAAACTCCAACACCTGGATAAAGCTGTAAGAAATCTACAGACGACACTATATACCATAGAAGAATGAATAGCAGTAAATCTAGAGAAAACTCTAGAGGCAGTTATCTTCAAATATAAAAAATAGTATAAAAAACAGCTAATAGTGCAAGATAGAACTAATACATGACAGAATAAAGCTAAATATATTCTTCTTCAAGTGCCGACTCCCTAAAACTGTTGACTATAACCATTGCAAATTCTTCTTTATCTGCTGCTTTGCTTAAAAGCGTTTTTGTATTCAACCCGGTCTAGTCGCGAATTTTCTTTAGCCAAGATGTTTGCCGTCTACCAGGATCCTTTTTTCCTTTGATTTTACCCTTTATATTTAGCTGCAACAACTTGTACTTCTCTTCTAAGTATGTGTCTCAAATATACTGTCTTTCTTCTTTTAATGGTGGTCAAAAGTTTTTTGTCTTTGTATGATCGGTGAATGGTATTTTCAAAATTGTTCTAAAAATCCACATGCTCCCAGTTTTCTGATTAAGCCAACATTAACAGTTCAAGTTTCGGCACAATAAAGAAGTATAAAGTTGATATAACATTTTACCATTCAATATATGATTTTCTCATCGGTCTTTGGTGACTCAGAAATTTCCTCACGTCAAAAAGGCTGCTCCCGATTTCTATATTCTTATCGAATTTCTGATTTTTTGTTTAGATCTTTGGTAATGTAATCCAGGTCTTAAGTACTTCATTTTGTCCATCTGTTCAATATTTTCCTTTTAATCTGAATCCTTGTTATTACCTTACCCCTCTTGCTAGTAACCATGATATTGCGATCTTGATGTTTATTGTTAAAGAAAGTGAAGATATGAATTTTATTATTGTTGTGAAATGGATTAATAGCGATACTAAGATAAAACTTATAGAGATATATAATACAAAATTATAATGGTGGTGTTTTACAATTTTTAGTTTTTGCATTAACGAATATGTGATTCAGTTTAAAGTCAAAGATTCTATTACACCTTCTCCAGGCACACGTAATAAATTGTTTATGTTAACACCTTGACAAATCTATTTGATACTCTTTGTCTTCTCATGTATTATACGTCGTAATAATTAAGTACTTAAACTACTTTATTATCCGCGAAGAGCATAATCTTCATCGTATTTTTATTTAGGAATATTCCCAATTCTTTATGGTTCTATTTCCAGAAGCATAATACTTGTTTTAATCAATTTAAATACGGTTACATGAAAATGACACATCAAAGTTGTCAAAAATAAGTTGGTTTGAGAGCGATATCTTAGACCCTAATATACACCATGCTTAGTCCAACATTAGAATCCACCTTCTTCTTTAAGTTACGCTTCTTTTGGAGATTGTAAATTATTTTGGGATATAATTTTCTTGATTACGGGCCTGAATAGTCCAATTGAACTGCAACCAGACTATAGCCTTAGATTTTACGTATTCCTACGATTTTTCTCTCTTTGCTGTTATCCTGCATTATATTTTTTAATAGTTCATATTTTTCACCTCTATGATATGCCCCAAGTATCCCAACTTCCTGATTTTTATGAAATTTAAAGCTTTGCATTTTTTTATGTTGTTCGAGAACTTGTGTATTTGTTCTGCGATGGTTTGCGGTTACGACGATAACAGCACATTTCAAATGCTTCCAGGTTTTTAATGATAGATTGTTTTAGTGTCCAGTCATTAACCTCAAACAAAACGGTGGAGAAAATATAACATCAAAGCATTCTTATTCGGAGCCTTATATTGATATTAAGAATACCAAAAAGTTTTCTCATTCTGTTAAAAGTTGACTGCCCAATTTCAATGCGGAATCTTATTTATTTTGTTGAAACAGTATCTTTTGTGATTCATGCCCCAAGCTTTTTGTAAGAAGATATTTTGTTCAATTTTTGTATTATCCAGTATTAGATTGACTTTGATGTTTTGTGCTTTTGTAAATACCATGAACTTGGTTTTCTTAAAATTAATTTTTGGTCTGTTATCGTTGCAACGTATATTTAATTGTTAAGAAACTTGTTGCAGTTATTCTGGTGTTCCCGCCAGAAGAACGGCATTGTTCTGCCACCTGCTTTTCAGTTATTTTTATCATAGAGCAAAATAATAAATAGTTGTAAAGGTATATTATACTCGTGTTTATAAGACGTGATGTGGAATGGAGTTTATATTACTTCATAACAATAATTCATCTAAAATTACAAAAAAAATTATTAAATCAACCAGCCTCCGTATCGTTTTTGACTCATACAAATTTCATGTAATAGCCTATAAATTCTGAATATAATATACAGTTTCATCACTCTACATTAAATAGTTGATCTAATCTCCCAATATTGTAATTGTTATACTGTTATTTGAATTAACTTGTTTTAATGTCGAATTTCGAAATGCTAACGAGATGTTACCGAATATTACTTTTCCCGAAAGTGCAAAAAATCTCTCTATACCGTAAGAGAAAAAGTGTAGATATATCAAAAAAGGATAAAACTTTAATTACCACCACCGAGAAGGGTATAGATGCAAAAGTCACATTCTCCACATTTGGTCAAAAATGTATTTTAGTTGATTCCTGTTCTCCACGTTGAAATACACAAATTTTTAAACCGATATAAGTCTTGAGAGAAAACTAATAGTCATTTGTACAATTTAATGAATAAAAATCGCGTCGTTATCCCAAATATAACATTCTCCGCCCTATTAATTTGCAGAACTCACTTTCTCCCTTTTAGCCCTTGAGGATTACGGTCACGCGCCATCTAGGGTGTTTGTTAGCGGCAGTGTTCGCCTTTCGGCTTAGTTTATTATTAATTAGTTAGACACAAGATAAGTACCTTGTTAAGTTAATGTCGTTTTTTTTCCATATTTAAAGTAATAAAATACAAAAATATTGGATGTAAGTGCACGACCCGTAAACAAAAGCACTGCTGAAAATGCAATTAACCGAGTGAAGACACCGAAAAAATGGAAGGAAAGTGAGTCAAGAAATGCAGGTATTTAACCTTACTTAAACTTGAGATAAAAAATAGACAATAGCTAAATCTAACCAATGTCTTTTGTTTTTTTTAGATGTGCGGCAAAAGGCTTCCTGAACTTCACGACATGCAACCACCATGGTGGCGCACTATTATGCAGAACAATATTAGCCCAGGATGTTAGACACTTAAAGTTTTATGCACCACAGGTAAAATATCGCAAGATAAATTTATCCTAAATATTTGACTATGCAAAATCCAAAGAAGGCGTCCTAAAAAGAATATTAATACAGTATAACCCGACAAGCGAGAGCTGGCGGGTTGCGCGTAGAAGAAATTAAAAAGTGTTCACCGTTTAAGTCATATACATCGTGTACATCGTGTATAACCGTTTAAGTACCTATACTATATACGTATAATCGCGATTAAGTACTTCCTATCTCTTAGAATAATCCTCTTCTATTTTCGAGCAGGTCACCCGCCAGCTCTCGCTTGTCGGATTTACAACAAGCTAGAGCGAAATATTTTACACGAAACAATAAAAAAGGTCCCAATTTGATATACTATATTATTTTTGGAAACCTTAAATGTATCCAGGTTTTAAAGGTGAATCGCTTAGCCCAAATGGACTTTCCTACTGGTGCCAAATTTTCCTAATTACCAAAAGAGGGAAGAGGAGGAGACAGAACTTCTCACCAGTTTTACAGCCAAAAAAGCTAATGTTATGCAATTTTTGAACTTGAACTGAAGCAAAACACGTTATTGCACAAATAAGATGGGCCGAAAGTACCTCTCAGCTGAATTTAATATACAGACTTTGGTGAATGTACATAAGAGCTGTTCATGACAAAACTGTTGAAGTAAAAGAGCTATACTTTAGATATATTTTTAAGACAGAATCAACTTGCTTGTCACTTACCGAGTAAATAAAAGTATGTAATGATATAGAGCAAAAAGCTACTCTCATAACAACTAAGCGAGTACACAAGTTAAAATATACAGCATTTTATGAAATTATTAAGAGGGTCAAAGATAACTTGTTTATTTTGAGCTTGATTGTCAAAAAAAATCAGACGCTACCGAAACTTTCAGATCAATCCACTTATAGTCGAAAATTATACCTTAATTTTTGTGTTGTAAAAGGGTCTTCGAAATTCAAACTTATTAAGGAAAACATAACTTCCTACATATGGACTAAGAAGGTGTTTGAAAAATGTTCAGATGTAATACCATACTGTTTATTTGATTTATTATGTGCTATAGATAAGACCCCATACAGGGCTGTTCGTACTTTTTAGTAATGGGTGTGGGGGTTAAAATGAAAACACAATTTTACTTGGCATGCTGGCGAAGATGGTTGCTAAATGCGCCAAATCATTTTAACGAGCTTTAGCTTATTTTTCCAATGGCAGGTTCTAACTTTCTATCACCTAATTGCGTTTTTCGAAATATTTAGAAGGAAATCAGAAAGAGTGAGATAATCGTTAGTCCTGAGGAATATATTCAAACAACAAAAAGGTGTATATATAATATATATATATATATATATATATATATATATATAATATATATATATATATATATATAGTCCCAAGATCCCAAGAGGGCCTTTGGCCTCCTGGTTTGATTTGATTTTCAAGCCAGGATTTTCCCATTTTTCTCCCTTCGTCCAGTACTGTCCTTCTCCAAGTTCCTTAGGTCTGCCTACTTTGTCCGTCGGCTTGGGGATTCTAATCCAGCGCTGTCCTGGCAATGTCATTTGGCGGTCTACGGGTGTGTGGCCCAGCCAACTCATTTTCTTCGCCTTACTCGCTAGTCTCTCAATTTTTGGTCGTTGGTCATAATAGGTTGGTTGTTTTGGTACCAAATGCATTTCTTTGGTTTTGTTGATGTTTATTCTTAGACCAACTTTCTTTGATTCTTCTATGTACTTGTTTTAACTTGGAGTTGCATGTCTGTTTTGTATGTGCTAGGAGGCATATATATCATCGCGTAATCAAGGTCTTCCAGTCTGTTGTTAATCCCCAGTAAATTCCTTTGGTTTACCTTTGTTAGTACGGGAGTTGAGTACAATGTTAAATAGTATGGGGGATAAAAACACAGTCCTGCTTTACTCCGTTTAGCATAGCTATTGGGTCAGATGTTATGCCTGTTGTGTAGATTTTGCTTTCTGTGTCACTGTAGAATTCTTTGATGAGATTTACTTTTTTTTCTGGTATTCCTATTTCCTGCAGTGCTTTCCATATGGGCCGTATGTGTGAGCGTGTTCAAAAGCTCTCTTGAAGTCACAAAAGCATACAAAAGAGAAGAGTTGAATTCCTGTGACTGTTTCTACACATTATTCTATGTGTTTAATTTGGTCCACGCATGATCTGTTTGGTCTGAAACCGACTTGTTCCTTCCTCAACATTGGTTCTATACTGTTTGTTAGTCGGTTGTTTATAATTATTGCTGTTAATTTATTTATAGTATTCAGAAGTGTGATTCTCTCCAGTTTTCGCAATATCTTCGTCACCTTTTTTGGTATCTTTATTATTAATCCCGTTTTCCATTCTTTGGGGAACTTTTCCTCTCTCCAAGCCCTTTTCAAGAGTGGTTGATTAGCTCTGCCACTGTACCTGGGCAAGCTTTTAACATACTCTGGTGATGAAATATTGTCAGGGCCGGCTGCTTTGCGTGCTTTCAGTTTTTCTATGGCATTTCTATTTTTTGCGTTGTTGGTTCGTTGGTGTTAATTCTCAGTTGGTAATTGGGTATTAGTTTTTCTGCGTCTTCTGGTGGTGTTGGGACTGCACTTAGAGATTCGCTAAAAATATTTATGCCATCTTTTGACTGTTCTGTGGCGCTGTAATATCTTCACCTCTAGCACTTTTTACAATTGGTTGGTGGGTAGTATATCTTTTATTGGCTAGTTGTTTAGTGATATTATATAATTGTCTCATGTTTTGATGTTCATCGGCGACTCGCGCTTCTTCGGCAAGATTTTCTGCCCACTTTCTTTTGTCTTCTTTGCTGCCTTCTTGACAGCTTTATTCGCTTCTCTATAACTTTCTCTAAGTCGTTCTTCTCTAAGATCTATTTCTAAGATCTTTGTTGTCAATTCCAATGTCTTGCATTAGAGTCATTAATTTGTCATGTTTTACGCTGTCAAATGCCTTCTGGTAATCTATAAATGCATACGTATATGTCACAATTCACATCCTGCATCTTAAAATACACCTTCAGCAAAAGGGTCTCCGTTTCTCAAGCTCACGAAATCCGAATGTGTTCTTGTTAGTTGTACCTCACATTTTGTATATATTCCTTTTGTGAATGACCTTTAGAAATGTTTTTAAGTAAATGGCTCATAGGGCTTATAATTCTATAGTCTTGCACTTTCTCGCATTGGGTTTTTTTGGAAGATTTATAAAAGTTGACACTAACTATTTTTGGGGAATTATGCCTGTATCATATATATATTGTTAAATATATTTGTCAACCATTTTATGCCATCATAGTCCATAAGTTTTAAGTATTCTGAGTGAAAATTATCAGGGCCTACTGCTTTACCATCTTTGGTGCTTTTGATGGCATATTTTACTTCTTCGACTGTAAATGGTGGTCCAGATTCGCAATTGGTGTTTGTTGTAATACCAGTGTTACTTCGTACATCTTCAAAAGTTTTTTCCACGTATTTAATCCAAATATCCCTTTTATGCTCTATTTCCAGTACTATGTTTCCCTGATTATCTGTCAGGAATCCAGTGTTCTTGTGTTTATATAAGCCTGCCGCTTCTATAATCTTTTTATGGAGGTTAAATGAATCATGTTTTTGTTGTAATGACTCTATCTCTGTACACTTCGAGCTAAACCAATTTTCTTTTGCTATTTTAATAGCCCTTTTTATTTCGTTATTTATGTTGTTGTAGTAATTCTTATTATCTTTGGCGTTTCTTCTGTCT
This sequence comes from Diabrotica balteata, assembly GCA_918026665.1. Lineage (NCBI taxonomy): Eukaryota > Metazoa > Arthropoda > Insecta > Coleoptera > Chrysomelidae > Diabrotica > Diabrotica balteata. The sequence continues at coordinate 125,621,035 of OU898278.1, forward strand.
TCCATTATACATAGAATCTCCTCCGTCATCCATTCCTTTTTCTTTGTTCTTTCAGGTTTTAAGTATTTCTCTGTTATTTCTTGACTTACTTTGTGCAAATTTTCTAGTTCTACATCTGTGTTATCTATTTCTGTACGAGCCCATGGTTTTTCTGTACGAGCCCACGTTTTTTCTTTTAGGCATTTTGTACCTTTTCCTTTACTGTTTTATTTTTCAGTTGGTTAATATCGTACTTCGTAATTTTTGGTCTTTGAACTTTCTTTAAACTAAGTTTCATTTGGCGATAAGTGGATTGTGGTCCGAATTTATGTCGGATCTATTGCTAAAGGTAATTGTATAGCGAAACCCCAAAAGTAAGACGACGTAAATTATCTTTTAAAGAAACATTATGGAGATAAGTGGAGAAAGATTATAGAGATAAGAATGAATTACATTTTTACAAGCATGTGTTAGACGATCTAGAAAAATAGTTGCAAGAAGAAGATGTACCTTGCTGTTAATGAGATACTTTTTTCCAAATTTAGTTTTTTATTGACAAGTTTTATACTTTAAAGTAAAATTTGAGCAAAATAAAACAAGTTTAAAAAAAATTATTTTCTTATTACTAAATTATATTCGTAAAATATTCGCAAAAGTATTATGGAACTTTTTTATTTGAACATTCCCATTAAGCTTGGTTTCAAAAATAACTGTTTTCACCTTCTTACAGTGCAGACCTCACATTTTCCAAAGGTTGGTACCAAAAGTAACATTATCCAAACTAATAAGTCATTTTTGTTGTATTCAGAGGTGTATTTCCCACCTTATCTTTATAAAATCCATTATTAAGTTATTTTCTAAACGTAAACAAAAAATTCGTTACAGTTGACTTCGTAATATAATTGTCTACTTTGGTAGACATTTTTATTTCATTTCTCTATATCTACAAAATTTTAAGTGGAGAATGTGACTTTTGCATTTATACCCTTCGATTGGTTGATACCAAAGGTAGCTTTGATTTCAATAAATTATTTTTGCTTTCTTTTTTTACTAACAAACAATTGTTTATTATTTTGGATACCTATATTATATTTATTTATTATTTATCAATTATTTAGATAATGCAAAACTTACCAATTCTAAGCTCGCCAGTCAAAGCAGAGGAGATCCAACCAACACTTTGAAAAACCAACAAACACAAAATCGTCAATCCCGTCGACATTGTTCACTCCACTAGTTTTCTCAGTCTGAATAGTTCTCAGATAACATTTAAAAAACTGCTATATTGTTAATTGTTACTTCCTTTTTGCTATTTTAATTAAACAGAGTCGAAATAAAACTAATTAAACAATTACCTCAAAAATGTGTGACACACATGTTTGATAATGGAAGTGAACTTGACATAATAATTTGAATATTTAGGTGTTGGTGTGAATTTCAAAATAATGAATTTTTTTTGTTCTTAAAATAGATATGTATTATTACATTATTTAAACCGTTCAAACCATGTACAATTAGGACTATCTTAGTTTGAAGATCTGAAATTATATTTTTAACAATTCTTCCTCTAATATTATCGGTATAAGAAGAGCCCGAAATAATATGATAACTATTAAAATTATTCCCAATTATGCGAGAGGATGGTATCTGATCAGATAAATCCTTTAAATCGCTGTTCGTTACTTGGCAACTGAAACGTAAGTAAACGTTGCAAATAAAATACCTTTAATATTCCATTGAAGTAGAGACTTGAATCTTAATGTTGTCTTCATTAAAATGAATGTTACTCTGCTCAACTTGGTCAATGCCCTCATTTTTCCATTGCTACATATGCAGCTGAAACATAAGGGCTCTTAAAAAATCAATAAAACTAAGATCAAAGTCTTCGAATTGCGGGTCTATAGAGGAATTATAGCGCGTGTCCTGGTCAGAAAATAGAATCAACTTGTCCATTCTTGAAGAGCGTCATATAACTATTAAAAAAAGTAAACCTAGCATACCAATTTATTTCGGCCACATAGCTAGAAGGACGTAGACAATGGAACTATTGGTAGTAGAAGGAAGGTAAAAGGCCGAACACTAAGAGAAAGATCATTATCACGATGGGCAGACCAAATGAAGACTCTGGTGGAAAAATTCTATATGAAGCCGTCCATACGGCACAGGATCCCAATGGAGACAGCAAGCTAATAATATAGAGCGTCACCACGCCTTGACAAGGGCTTAAGAAATGAGGAGGAGAAACTGAGATGTATCACCGTCTCAGTCCGATGCATCATTACTAAGTTAATTATAGATCATTTTTTCCTTATAAATGTGAGTTTGCATTTTATGTATCTTTTCTGTAAATGGAGGTGAATTTGACTAACGTTATCGGTCAAGGCTAGTAGGGCTGTGGTATATTCTGAAGTCACGCTTATAGGATCTGTTGATCCAGTAGTATTAATTAGTGGCAGGTTAAGTTAGTTAAAGTTTATAGTGAAAGATAAAGCGTGATTTTCTATAAAGTTTTTATTAGGTTCGAGTAAGTGAGATACTGAGAAAGAAGCGTTGACTAACTTTAGTTTTTTAACTTTTAATTTGATTAATGTATTGGAAAAATGTTACATAACTTGAAGATAGATCTGCTGAATCTTTAACAAATCAGTACAAATTGTCGGATACGCAGATGACATAGACATCATAGGTAGGTCCACAGAATCTCTGACTGAAGCATTTCGGTCGTTAAGAGCATCTGCACACAGAATGGGACTAAATATAAATGTTCAAAAGACCAAATATATGTGTTGCACTAGGTCAAGCAAACCGACACCTAAACGAATAGTAATTGATGAAACGAATAGTAATAGGTGTTGACCTTCATATACTTAGGGTCGCTGCTAACCAAAGATAACGACGTCAGTGAAGAAATCAAAAGAATAATAGTGCTCGCCAATAAGTGTTACTATGGCTTAAGAAGACAGATGGCCTCAAAAATGCCTAGAAAAATTAAACTGACTGTATACAAAACACTAATAAGACCAGTGCTAACATATGGTTCAGAAACTTGGAGACTAACACAGAATAACTAAGAATTGCTCAAACGTTTTGAGCGAAAAAATACTAAGACGAATATATGGAGGCATAAAAGAACAAGGTTTGTGGCGTAGGTGTTACAATTTTGAGTTGTATAGAAGATTTGGAGAACCTGACGTTGTAAAATTCATTAAGGTAGCACGCCTCAGATGGATAGGTCATGTAATCAGACGAGAGGAAGAGGCCATGGTCAGAAAAGTTTTGGACCGAAGAGTCAACCGGTCGGACAACGAAGAAGAGGAAGACCGAGACTTAGGTACCTAGGCAAACTAGAAAATGATTTGAAGTCTATCGGAATTAGAGCATGGAGAAGAGTTGCCAGAGACAGGGGCGAATGGAGGATTGTTCTGAAGAAGGCTTTGGCTCATAAAGAGCTGTAACGCCACTGATGATGTATCGGTCAAGGCTAGTAGGGCTGTGGTTTATTCTGAAGTCACGCTTATAGGATCTGTTGATCCAGTAGTATTAATTAGTGGCAGGTTAGTTAGTCAAAGTTTATAGTGAAAGATAAAGCGTGATTTTCTATAAAGTTTTTATTAGGTTCGAGTAAGTGAGATACTGAGAAAGAAGCGTTGACTAACTTTAGTTTTTTAACTTTTAATTTGATTAATGTATTGGAAAAATGTTACATAACTTAGAAGATGGATCTGCTTCAAGTGAAATAATTTTATCAATTCTATAATTTGGTTGATTAGTTATGAGCCTATCCTTATTTGATTTATCCATTTTGTTCGTTATCTTTGGTTCGTTAGAAATAGACACTTGTTCACATTGAGAAGGGTTTGCTTTATTAAGTTTTTGCAAAGATATTTGTTGTGCTGAATAAAGGTTTTTCATTGTTTTCGTGGTGGGTTAATTGAGTTAGTAGTTCGGAGCACTGTAATGCTCTGTGACCTGACTTCTTGTAGTTATAGCATACTAAGTAGTTTTATGTATTGTGTTGCAAACATTAAAAAATGTATATTAGACTATGGAATGATATATATATATATATATATATTTGTCTTCTAAAATCAAGAATGTGATTTGAGTTCGACATAGAGGCACTAATTTTTAAGAATATCATAGGAGAAACAGGAATTACACCGATTTAATCGTGTTTCGTTTATTCGTAACTCATTGATTTACAAGTCGTGCAGTATTGTAGGGCATACGTTGGAGAGAATAGTCGTTCCGCTGGTGTAACTAACTTTCTTGCTCTGACTATGGATTTATTTACAAAATTATCCACCATTTGTTTATTGAGTAAGTGCATACATATGCCATTATTAGAGAATCTAGAAGAAAATATTATATTTTTTGGTTGAATTTTATTTTCCAGTGGAGAAGTTAGTCTTAAAGTTTGATCTTTTCTAAGGTACTGAAAGTAATTGTTCTGTTCTTAAGAAGAAAATTTAACAAATACACCAATATGATTAACAACCGCATTTTTGACCGCACATCTTTTCCACCGGCTTCTAAATACAAAATGAATAGAAGCAGCGAACTACAAAAACAATGTTTGGACGCATCGTGTGAATACAAACACAAATATAGACCAGTACAGACTTGTCAAGTGTACGCGACACTGGCGATCCCTTTGACTTGTAGAGATTTACCTACAGGTGACGGGAAAACGGCCAGCACGCGCCAGTGACAAATAATTGCTCAAGTAAACCAATGACAAGTATAGTCAATTGACAAATATTGGCCAAATATACCAGTCGTGAGAATCCGGCCTGAGGTCTTTGCAAACTAAATGATTAAGTCGCAGTAACTGCCAATTATTTACTTATTTTGTTTAAACGCCTCTGCATATAGACAAGTATATACTTCGCAAGTGTAGGAAAAATCGTGATCCCTTTTGACTCGGGTCATTTGTACCGACAACAGATAAAAAACCAACTAGTGGCCACGAGTGACAAATAATTGTACGAGTAATCCACTCACACGACATGGCAAGTATATGCAAGTGACGCTTAAGGTCGATTCTCACTATACGTTCCGTTTACTTTCCATACCCGTTCCATATCATCATCAATTAGCAATCGCGTCCACTGCTGGACATAGGCCTCCCTCAGTTCTTTCCAGTGTTCACACGTTTTATATCATCGGTCCATCTAGTCGGTGGTCGTCCTCGGCTTCTTTTATAGTTTCTGGGCCTCCATTCCATAATACGTCTTGTCCACCGTCCATCTTGTGCTCTGGCTAAGTGCCCTGCCCAGTTCCACTTAAGCGACGTGGTTCTTTCGATGACGTCTTGAACTCCTGATCTTTGCCTAATTTGTTGGTTTATTATGTGGTCTCGAAGCTCACGTTCAGCACACGTTCCATGGCTCGTTGTGTAACTCTGAGTTTATTCGCAGATTTTCGCGTGAGTGTTTAAGTCTCTGATCCATAAGTTTGTACAGGTAAAACACATTGGTTATAAACCTTTCGCTTGAGACACATGGGAATTGAACTTTTTAGAATATGGCTTAGTTTGCCAAATGCTGCCCAAGTTAGGCCTATTCGCCTCTGTATTTCATGTGTTTGATTGTCTCTGCTTATTTTGATTTCGTGTCCCAGATATTGTAAGTGTCTGTTTGTTGTATGGTATTATTGTCAATAGTTATATTTCCACTCATTACGAGATTTGTTATAAGTTTAGTTTTCTCAAAGTTTATCTTTATTCCTGCTCTTTCAGATAGACTTTTAAGCGAATGCATCATAGAAACTGTATCTTGTAAATTATCTGCGATTAATACAACATCATCTGCAAATCTTAGGTGATTTAATCTTTCTCCATCTATATAATTTAATCTTTCTCCGTTCCATATACCTCCCATTATTTTAACCACCATTCTCAGTAGACGTGGCGTTTACTTTACGTTTACGTTCTGTTTGGTAACATTTGATTCCAAGTTTTTGACAGGAATACGCGTGTTTTTTCCTGCTTGATAAAATGTGGTCTGAAGAAAATTTAATAATAATAGCTATTATATTGGATGAAGAAAATAATTTAAATAAAAAAGGGAAACGGATATATTGGATACATAATATGTTGAAACATAGAAATACTGAAGGAGAATACATAACTTTGTTTAAAGAACTTATGGATGACGATATTAAATTCTTTGAATAGTTTTGAATGCCAAGATTCAAATTCTTCGAATTACTGTCGTCTATTGAAGAGCTAATAACAAGAAAGGATACTAGATTCAAGGAATCGATTAAAGCTAAACAAAAACTGTGTGTTTGTTTTAGATAAGTTTATTATTTTTTATAATAATATTTTTACAAATTATTATACAAAACTTCTAACAACAATTAACATGAGTTATCCTCATCATAAGAGTATGTTGCGAGATAATACCCTATCGAAGTTGAAGGTGAGGGTAATGATGGAGGTATATAAAGGGTAGGCTTCATTGGGGTAGCAGCCTGTCCACCATCATTTTGATGTACAAATGCCGAAGTTGATGGTTGGGATGTTGATGGAGGTATATACGAGGTAAGCAGCATTGGGGAAGCACCTTGTCCACCACCATTTTAATGTAAAAAAGATTGGCTGTATAGAGCTGATTGTTGACCTTGCGTTTATAAAATTCTAGTTGTTGAAATAGATTGAAAATTTTGTTTTCGGCAATATTCCGATGACATGGAATAAACTTTTTGACTTTGGCAGCAATGTTCTGAAAAAATACATAGTTGTGTCGGTTTTAAAACCTGACGATTTTCTTCAGTTTCCTGTTTCGAATGAGCTATTTCATAAGCTCTGAACTTGCAGAATCTCATAGTTTGCTACTTTTGAAGCTTTTTGCTGAAAACTATCTTTGGCTTCTTTATTGGAGATTGATTCGTTTGCATCTCTGGATGTTAATGGAGTATCTTGTGCTGTTTCGGCCGTTTCTTCACTATTAGTATTACTTTCTATTTGCCGTGATGAATTCATTTGACTTGTACCAGTTGAAGAATCTTCGATGTTACTTACTGTATCTCTTTAACGTACGTAGGTGCTAAAAAACTCATTTTAATGGCATATCGCCATTTCTTTATTTGCTAACTAGCTTGTCCTGATTAAGGCATTATTTTGCCTGCAAGTTCTTTCAATTTTTCGTCATTCATATTTATCTTAACAACTTCGACTGAACTGCGATGAATAATATTCGCACTATCCATACCGTCTCGAGATCAGTATAATTATATTATAAGCATGGTAAACGCCGACGTTCCATAGGGATATGGCACACTAAGAAAGAAGAAGATACCGTACTCGTCACGTCGCAGCTTGTCGCAGAAAAAATACGTAGCCGGTAATCTTGAACGCGAGGCTTAAGGGATTGGTAGGTAAACGAAACGGAAAGTGGGCATATACTAGTATATGGAAACGGAACGTATAGTGAGAATCGACCTTATTCGCCAAGTACACGAGTCGTTTAGTCCGGCTTTAAATACATAAATAATTGAAATCCCATTAACTTACGGCATTTTTACCGACAATCAGCGGGACTTTGCATGCAACAATTAATTAATTGTACAAGTAATAGCCGAGTGAACCACTTCCACTGCATGACAAATATAAGCAAGTGATAAATATTTGCCAAATAAACGAGTAGTGGGAGTCCGCCTGAACTGGATATTATGTAAAAAGTTTGTGCACTTGAGATTATGTAAATATATCTCTAAAATTCACAATTTAGAACGCCAATTTTAAAAATATTCGGAATCCGCATTAAATAGAACATTACAGTTTTCTATGCAGAACAGAACTACAAATTTATTTATTTTATGCAGCAAATATATTTCAACTGCTTGGATATTCTAGTTTATTTAGAACAGTCTTTTATACATGTAAGTGTATTAGAGATTAGCCTATTTATTTTCTAATAATTTCTGTGCCAGAATTGTATGTCGTCACTTAAATCGACCATGAAATAAGTGTCAGTGTGATTAGGAAACGGTGGTTTAATTATCCAACTAACAAATATGTTAGTTATTTGGTTTATTTAATTTAGACCTATTTGTGGCATTCTATGGAGTTAGAGTAGGATGATTTACTAAATTTGATAATTTTAAAATAGATAATAATAAGCTGTATCGAACAACTTTTAAAAAGTAGTAAAAATAGTAATAGTATGGCCGTATGGCCGTAATAGTGTGTCCGATATAGTAAGAACTAGATACGCCATACATTTATTATACAATGGGGGAATATCACTAGATTTAGTAAAATTTAATTAAAATCCTTTGTAAAAGGTATATTTTAGGCCCAAACGGGCTAAGTTAAATAGACAAAACGTTTTCGGAAACCATGTTCCATCATCAGTGTCTAGGAGTACATGAATGAAGCCACCAAGATTAAATATGTGGGTAAAAACCCGGTTACATATGTTTAATTACATTTAGTTTTAAATTAATGTTGAAATGATATAAGATTACAGAGTTACCGATGGATTTGGTAACATGGCGACATATGACTCCACGTTGAAGTTGCTAGTCCTGAGACGGTATGTCTTCGAGGACTATATGAGTGCAACTAGTTGCACTCATATAGTCCTCGAAGACATACCGTCTCAGGACTAGCAACTTCAACGTGGAGTCATATGTCGCCATGTTACCAAATCCATCGGTAACTCTGTAATCTTATATCATTTCAACATTAATTTAAAACTAAATGTAATTAAACATATGTAACCGGGTTTTTACCCACATAATTTAATCTTGGTGGCTTCATTCATGTACTCCTAGACACTGATGATGGAACATGGTTTCCGAAAACGTTTTGTCTATTTAACTTAGCCCGTTTGGGCCTAAAATATACATTTTACAAAGGATTTTTAATTAAATTTTTAATACATGGTATACAGCCAACTACAGGAACGTAGATTCCTTGTGGATTAGTAAAATTTGTTCTAAATAGGTTTTAGTTATGATCACCTCTAGCAAAATCTATTATTTTCTTTTTCTTTGTTCTATCTTCGGAAAAGGTTTCACTGTTACTAGTAGAACTTTATCCCAGGATGCAACAAAAGTCGATGCAATGCAATTCAGCTTTCTGTAGTAGAGCTTTAAGAGGTTGTACATGGAATTAGAGTTTGCTCACCCGTAGAACTTTGCTGTCAGTGATAGTATCAGAAATGTTTTTCTCCTTATATTATAGTTTTAACTTTGTGGGATTAACATTTTCTTTGCAAATAGAATCTCGATTTACAGGAAAAATAACTGTTTTTCTAAAGCCATTCATCAACAAAAGGTTCTCTGAATACTGAGACAAGCTTTTCCCAAAAGGTTGAAAAATTAGAATTGTAATTTTTGAGGAAAAAAATTGAATTTGAAATTTGAAATCTTTGATGAAGACTTGAGCCCCTTGAAGACAGACACATCCAAAGGCTGCAATATTGCAGAAGTATGTGGGGATAATTTAAGATGGGTCACATATTCTGTCATAGACAATGCATTTAGAAAAAAGATGTCATAGAAAAAAGTACTTGTTCAGTCATCCAACCATTTTCAAATACGTAGTAAGATGTCTCTAGATACTCATCTGTACGGAACATATTGTGCCAGAACCTTGTGCCCTTGTGGATTATCATAGGTGGCAATTAGAATCCGTTGATATTAGCACATGCCAAAACTGTTGTTGTCTTCCGTTCTTGCCTTTGTGCTATTTGTACGATTCCAGTTACAATCTTAGTACGGATAGAGTCATAATTAAAGCCGTTTCATCTGCATTCCATATATTAGCAGGATATTGATGGAGTTTCAAATTATTTATAATGGGTTCCAGTTAATTAAAGAAATCGTAATCAACAAATGGGTCACTTTTTTGTGTTACACGTGATGCTACAATTATCTCAGATTTCTCATTAAAAGTCAGTTGCGTTTTAAAAAATTGAGAAACCAATCTTTACCGGGTAACTAGACGAACAAGATGAGGTAAGGGGAGCAATGAGAGGAAAAATGATAAGCAACATTTCCTGAAGTTAAAGATGCAGTTAAAAGACGAGCCAGAAACAAATTACCCGGAATAGATAATCTCTCAGCTGAACTATATAAAGAAGGTAGCTTACAGCAGCTTATAAAAGAAATATGGACACATAAATCCCTCCCCAATGATTGGAATATTGAAATACTTTCCACCAAACACAAAAAAGGAGATATCTTTAAATGCTCTAACCACAGACGAATTACGCTTCTATATGCAGCGTATAAAATATTTTCCACAATACTATATCACCTTATGGCACCATATCCAAAACAGATAGTAGGAAAATACCAGACTGGTTTCAGAGGTGGTAAATCTATAATTGATCAGATTGCAACCTGAAACAAATTTTGGAAAAAACACTGGAATATGGCATTGCTACTTATCACATAATTATAGCCTATTATAGCAACCTACGAATCTGCAAATGGAAGAAAAATGCTTAAAGCAATGAAAGAAGTAGGAATACTAAATAAGTTGATAAATTTAAAAAAAACCACCTTTTGAAAAAGTTGAATGTAGAGTACGAATTTAGGGGGAACTTTTTAAACCTTTTAAAACAAGTAATGGGCTGCGCCAGAGAGAACCTCTCTCAGGTATACTGTTCAATATGGCTCTAGAAAAAGTAACACGTATGTTAAAAATTACAACCAGTGGTTCAGTATATAATAAATCAGTGCAAATCCTGGTCTATGCTGATGATATCAATATTGTTGGGAGAACGGAAAACGCTGTACGAGGGTTGTATGTAGCATTAAAAAGAATCAGCTAAACAATGGGTTTAATAATAAACACCAACAAAACGAAATATATAAAAATAAGCACATAACCATGAATCCTACGACCACTAGTTATAGAAAACGATGTCATCCAAGCAGTAAACAAATTTGTATACCTGGGAGCGCTCCAACACTGAAAATAATACTACCGCAGAGATAAACCAGAAGATTTGGTAATAAAAATTTAATTTGCACGGCCAACAAATGCTATTTTAGGCTCAATCTTCTCCTTAAATCCACACTTATATCGAGAAATACAAAATAGAACTCTACAAAACAATAATACGCCAGTCCTAACATATGGTTCAGAGACCTAGATCCAACAAAAAATAATGAAAACCAGAGAAAGATCCAGAACAACGTTCCTCAATAATATCGATGGGGACATGAAAAATATGAAAATACGTGCTTGATGAAGAAAGAAGATGGATAGGGACGATTGGAGAGAAATTCTTAATGAGGCTAGGACCCACGCAGGTTTGTAAAGCCAGAATGATGATCTTACTAGGGTTTCCCTTTTTAAGTGGTGCTTGCAGATTATTTTGCTGAACATATAACATAAGTATTAGGCATTTTTTGCGAGAAAGTCCCAATCCCCACTGACTCATAGTTTTTATTCCGAAGCCAAATGTTTTCATCTTCTTTAGAAAAGGCAGTTTAACAAATCCAATCACATCTGTTTAAATAGAATTTCATTTTTTTTAAGTAAAATCTAGTAGGTACCTAATTTTGTTATTACCTTGTGCATGTTTTGCCGCCGGTCTACTTTTCCACTCTGCAACTTTTAATCCAAGTGTCGATTTTAGTACGCCATACTTAATTGCAGCCTTCTTTAGTTAAGATTTTCCCGATTTCACATGTCTTATTGCAAGTTCTAATGCTTCTTGTGAATACCTACTTCCGCACTACGATTGATATTTTTTTTTAAATTTTTTGCCATTTTTGCACCCCAAGAATAAGTTGTAAACAAAGTAACCTCTTGACACCCTTGTATCACCGTCCACAGTTGCACCGACCATGTGTCAGGGTAATGTCACTCAATTACGAAACTATTCTTCTCATATTTCGGTTACCGAGCGCTAGATGGTGCCTCAAGTCTACGTAGCACTGCTTTTGTATTAAGTTTTTGAAATTATACTCAACTACAACGCAATTTACCTAAATAAAAACATGACGATCCCACTTTTGGTGGCTAACTAAATTTTTGTGTTGGTAGCTAAATGTCTCAAGAATTTGTCACTAGGGGAACGACGGGTAATTACGAACACTTAAGGAAAATAATTGTTTATTTGAAATATAAAAATGTTGAAAACTCGGAAACCACTACAGGCGACTAGACAGTAATACAGCTATTAATTTTGTTTATTGGATAATCAAAATAAAAATTTTAATAATAAGAAATCTCAATTAAAAATTTTCACTAAATGCTCGCTGTTACCTCGAAATGTCGGGTAATAATAAACATGAGAAGGATAATGCGAACAGTACTACCTATTAACAAAAATCACATTTATATTGTCCGGTGTGTCCGAGCCGCTGCATAATTTATGCACCCATCCACCACATATAATGCAACGGAACCAAAGTTCGCTTTTCCCGAACTCACCACAAATAAACAAGATTCTCCTTCATTACAATCGTCGGTATTAATATCGTCATTGTCATCAGATTCATCTTCTTTATATGATGTCGAATCTTCCTCTTCGCTTGAAGATTGTAGTACTTTTTCTCTTTGCAGTTTTATTTTTCTTTTTTAAAAATGTTTGTTTTTCAATTTCTTTTGCCATTTTTTGTTTCCTTCTAAGTTTTTTTGTGTTTGAGTTCTAATTTCAAAGGTTTTGAGGTTCATATTTCGAATCTTTGTTTTTTTCTTCCACCCTTCTTTGGAACAAATATCTTTTGTTTTTCTTTTGGTGAAAGGCAAGATATCGCTGAATGAAACGTTTTTGGTATTTTCACATATCTGGTTTTCTTTGGAAGGCCTGGTTGGGGTTCCAGTAAATCTTCTTGAATAGTTTGTGAAAGACCTTCTTGGCTATTATTTTGTTGAGTTTGATTATCCTTTGAACTGTAAAAGTCTTCTTCATTAAATGTATCTCGGTGATCCTTCCGGTTGAAAATTCCGGTCTTCTAAAACCGTTTGCAGCTTTGTCATATATAAGTGCTTATATGGCGCATTTCATATTTTTCATAGGTTGAGATTTTAAAAACGAATCACATTTAACGTCATAATGCTCGCTTCAATGATGAGAAAAAGCTAACGTCTAGTGGTTGAAGACGATGCGAGGTATGGGAGGTATTGACAGCATAATGATACCATTTTCTTTGCAAAAAATATAAATTGCAATAAAGCAATGACTGGAGTGATTGTCCAGCACCAGTAAAATTGGATCATCTCTTGTAGGTTTATTGGTTTTTCGCAAATGTTTAATCCAATACAGGAACACTGCTTCGTTCATCCAACCGCTTTTTGAACAGGAGTATAAAGAACCTGAAGGCCATCCTTTTCTAAAGCAGGATTCTTCTCAGTCTGGATAAAAGGAATAGCGGAGGTGTAAAAGATCCGCTGGCACTCATACAACAGCCATACTGTCACTTTCTTGCCTCTTTCTCCACTTTTAATGGCTCTAACTTGTTTTTGGCCTCTAGGACCAATAATCCGATTAGGCCTATTACGTTTGTAAATGCCAGTCTCATCGACATTAAATATTCGAGTAGGTGGAAACTTGTATTCATCGTACAGCTTACCCAAATTGTCATAAAATCTTGAGACTTGATCCTTATTGATACCTTGAATGCGATTAAGACTTGTTGCTTCAGGTTTACGGAAACTTAACTCATGATACCTTGACATGAATCCATATAACCAATCTTACCTGCTTCTTGTTTTTCTCTGTTGAAACTATGTTTTAAGTTTTAATTTCTCTGCTAGGCGAAGGCCTCTTTTCGCAACTGAATGGGGTTAATCCATAAAATATTTTAGATAACGCTAGGAAATGACGACTAATTTCTTCTTCCTGTTCATTTGAAAAGAGTGTGTTTGCACCCAGCCTGCCTTTGTAAAATCCTCTAGATACTCTGTTTTGTAATGTTGTAACAGGTATATTAAATTGGCGTGCAGCTTCCCTTAGGCCATAACGGCTCTCTTCAATTGCATTTAGAGCAGCTTTCATTTGTTCATCAGTCCATGAAAATTTGTTGGTTACTTCGTCTTCCGTTTAAAAAGGCATCTGAAAAAGATACAAATTGTGAAATAAGCAAAAGAAATATGAAGAAACGAAACAATCATAATATAAATGCATTTAACAATTTTATAGGTTAAATAATAGTAAGTTAACAAACTCTAACAATTAAATCAAACCATCAAGTGTTTAGGTACATACCTTATATTCCTGAATTGCTAAAAGTGTAGTGCAAGCACCAAAAACAAATAAAACGCTGTAAAAAAATCCACAAATTACGGGGCAACTGTGTATCTATGCCACCAACGTGCAGACGTACGCATATATTCTGTGATGTTCGCAATACACCCGCTGTTCGTTATTACCCGTCGTTCTGTGTTGCCAATGTCCGGATAATTATCCGATTTTCGTATAATTTCGTGGACCATCGGATAATTTTCGGATTGAACAATTTTTGGATAATTTCGGATAATTCAAGGGTCTATCGACTTTTTATTTTTAAATGTAATTAAATTTTATATAAGCTTAAATAGCTAAATTTGCGAATGTACATAGAACTGCAAAGTCTATTCTCATATAATCGAAGATGATCAAACCTAGAGTTTATTTCAGCGCCCTCTGTTGATAAATAGTATCTGTTTTGGTTGACTGTTTTTACTGTACAAAAATCCAGGGATCTTAAAATTGAACAAACAAAAATCGAATTCCATCTCAATCCAAGTCTAAAAGGTCGAATTAGTCTAAGTAATTCCCCTGTGGCACTTTCTCTATACTTTTGCTGAATTTGTTTGTAAACAATAAGTATTTTAAATATAGGTTTTAAGAGTTTAATAATGTGTTACATTTTCCTGTATTTATGTATTATTTGTTGTTTTTTATTTAAATAAATATATCTCTATCAAACTCAAACTTGTGTTTCTTGCCATCAATTGTCATATGTAATTGTCATTTGTCATCTACCAATGTGTCACTGTCAACTGTCATGTCATTATGTCCATTAATTGGCTTCTTTTTCGATTTTTATGAATTCGGATAATTTCGGATATTTGGTTTCTAACATTCGGATAATTTCGGATATTTTGCTCCCAACGTTCGGATAATTTCTAGTTTTGCATTGGCAACACAACTCGTTCCCCTAGTTACTACCAGAAAGATTAAACAAGAATGTACTGTAAACTTTATATTATCTTGTTAATTAAAAAAACATTAATGGGTGCCACAGTTATCTCAAACCACAATTTTCCCATTTCACTCTAATTATTTTTAACTGAAATATTTCTCGTTGTTTTTAATACAGCTGTCCATTATTTAAAATTTTGTTTATTGATTTTTATTTCATCACAGAAATTAAGAGTACAATTTTAAATATAATATACCCGTTACTTTGTCTGGAAACCTGGTATACTAATGGCTGTTTTTTTAACAAGCCTTGGAGTCCAGATTTTGATATATTAGTGTATTAAATAATCATCAGGCACCTGTCGTCCATTCTTCGCAGTTGTTTCCTACAATTGATCTTGAAATACATTCAGTAATGAGTATGTATTTATAAATCGGATGCAGACGAAAAAATTAAAATAATTTTAGCTAATACCCGTCGCTTGTGCCAAATTTTGTTAGGTAAGGGCTCAAAGAAAAATACAAGCCGGTTGGCTGTCTAACTAGGAGTAAATTTGTGTCAGATTCCTACTGTGTTTTGTATGTTTTAATATTAAAATTGAATGTTATTTATTTGTTTATACTTTGTGCGTTGCGATATGTTTTAAGTGAAGACGTTCCTATAGGTAAGAAGAAAATCTTAATTTATAACATTAGAAATTGTTTTCTTACACATATATATGTTGACTTATTGTTACTACTATATTGTAGTTTCTTGTATTATAGATTATAAATTAATAAAATTAATAACACTATTTACAAAAATATACAGTGTGGAAACCACTTATGGAATTAAATTGTTTTTTCTTATTTTAGAAAATTATAAAAAGCGCAGAGACCCGTTAACTTTTAATTTTTTTTATTTAAATTAATAGTGTCTCGGCTGTAATGGCCATTGACACAAACAATATTTTGTACAATAATTACAATTAGCACCTGTTACTAATTGCTAACAGTTAATCTATAAGGTTAGTAAGGTAAGTTAAAGGTAAAGTACATGGAAAAATAAGGGTTATATTCTGTTGATCAACTGAATGTCTTTTAAGAAATCAATTACGTTAAAGACTTGATAGGGTGAGTTTAAAACGTCTTTGATATTTGACCTAAGTTATGCTGCACTCTGTATTTTGCGTACCTGGGACACTCGATGAGAATATGTTTCACAGTTAATACACTGAGCAGATTTCGCAATTAGGCTTCAGCTTGGACTTCATTAAGTAATCATGTGTGAATCGGGTATGTCCTATTTTTAATCTTCGGATGACAGCTTTTTTTTGTTCTAGAGATTGTTGGAACTTGAAATTTTTCAACAGTCTGCGGATCTCATGTAATGCACTCTTGATTGGGTTTCAGTGGGTTTGCCAGGTATGATACTGTTGTTGCTTGAAAATTTGCTTTAGGTCATTGCGGATTTGAATATGTTAGGCTTTTGAGGACTGACTGTGTACACA